>JAEPRD010000125.1:0-96466 GCA_016758985.1 Mucor saturninus
GCACTCTTTGTCGACGGCTTCGTCAACCAAAAGAAATCGAAGCAAGAAATGACAATTGTGCATGTACTGGTAATGAATTTTGACCCATCTATAAGGTAGAGTTAGCAATATGTATTTAAAAGCTGTAGGTCACAACTGCTATACTTTGGTCCATAGTGATATATAATTTCTCTTTGTCTTGTCCTCACCTTAATAATCATTCTGTTCTGCTCTTGCCCCGCCCCGCTCCTGACAAGGATATTGACAGTGTCTAGCACCGGTGATTCCATAACAAGCAAAACCTTGACAGCCATCACTTAATTGACGGTTCTACTAAATATCGGAAAAGAAGGCAGAAGGAAGAAGGAAAGATCAAAGCCACGTAAACAGGTTTATGGTTTACCAAACTTAGTTTACCGCGACCAAGAAAAAAATAAATATCAAGAAGTAAATAAACAATTATATAAACAATAGCACTCATCTCCATATATGTATGGTTCAGGTCCTATGAGACTCTTCGCTCGATACTGTCACGGACAGAAGGGACAGAACAGAACAGGAAGACTACTTGGTGACACAGGGGGGAGATTGGTTCGAGTAAAATATAGTTTATTTAGTAAAAGAGGGAGGGGGTTAGGACTAAGATCCAGAATAGCGTTTTTCTAATAAATAACTAACTGAGAAATTCGAGAGATAAAGCAACGAATTAAGAATAAAAATAAAGAAATTTGACGAAGTAAAATTATCAAACTGCAAAAATAAACTTGTGCTAAACCACATAACTTAGATGCAATAAAAGTAGATGCAATTGACATAAATGGAAATATTCGGTATCACAGATCCATCGGTAAATAACGTAACAAGATCCAGTAACATTGAAAGGATCTAGAGATATCCATTCCGACATAAGAACACAAACTTGACTTGTGTATTCGACAGTCAAAGAAGAAATTTATTGATGACTAATTACTGTCAAATATGAAATTAATTTCCAGCTTTCATTTAGTATAAATAGACCCCAAATTATTATCCTAACATCTTGGTCAATAAATTTATAAAGGAATTCTAAACGTACTTATGTACTTTGTTTTATTTTTTATTTTATTTTTTATTTTATTAAATCACACTACCGATTTATTACAAAACTAATGTCTTTATTATACAATAAATTGGGTTCTTTATATACATATTCAGGGCTGGCTGAATATCAATCATTTAAGTGAAACCTGTCAAATATACAATAGGCGTATTGTCAATTAAAGATCGAGCATCTCATGGTACCTTAGAGAATCTTGTTATTTACGAGCAATCATATCATTGGATTGTATTATCTGGAATAAATGTATGACTATTGTTTTCTATACATTGATGAGTAATCAATGCGTAGTAAATAGAGTGTAATAGCATGTATTTGATTTTAAGAGTAATGCAATAATGATTTATAGAAAGGTTATCAAAGAAGAAAGAAAGAATTGATGATAGAGTTATACAGTAGTCGCTCGATTTAAGGGTGTTCGATTTAAGGGTATTTTCTATTTAAGGGTGGATTTTTGAAAAACAACTTCCGTCCCCAGCATTAACACCACTAAACCGCTATTCTATTTAAGGGTGAGATCCCAATTCCCCATACCCTTAAATCGAACGGGTTTTTACCATATTTGGTTTTTTTTTTTTTTTTTTTTTTTTTTTTTTTTTTTTTGGTGCCCAGTCGAAAAAAAAAATTTATCAGTAACAAATCATCATTTTTAAAAGTCATTTGTGACAGTAGAAATAATTTTTTATTGGAAAAAGCGACGAATATCAGCTTGTTCTTTCAAATTTTCTACTTCAGCACGAGATTCGGCCAGTCTCATCCTAACACGTCGATGGTACTGATTGTCCAAGTCATCCAAAGGCACATCTAAGGCCAGAATTGTCTCATAAGCTTCCCTCAACCGTTTTTTACAATCATTGATATCGACGTATATCTCCTGTTCAGGTATCATTGGGATCTCCTCCTCTCCGTCCATCACAATCTCCTCGTCATCGATGATAAACATCTCGTCAGAATCCAAATCCAGCTGACTGACATCAGTGACCTCGTTGTCTAAGTTACCAGGAAGATCGGGCAACAAATTGTTGATCTCCTGGACAACATTGTCTTCCAAAGGCAAGGGAACAGTGGGTGGCAAAGCCAAGGCGGTAGGATTTTCTTTAAATCCCAGGATGTTGGTATGCCTCCAACAATTCTTTATAGTCTCGGGAGTTACCTTTAACCAAGCATTGGCCAAGAAAAACATGGCTTGAACCTGATTCATGTTGTAAACATCTAGATTATCTAGTTGTTTACTGGCGAACAAATCGAGACTTCTCAGGTACTGTTGGGAACGAAAGTAAGCCTTAAAGTTGGCGATAATTCCTAAATAAAGTAAAATAAAATTAGTACTTCGACTTAAAACAGCATCCTTCTTTATTTTGTCTACCTGCATCGAGAGCTTGCAACATACTCGTTGTGTTAGCAGGAAGAAACACCAACTTTATGTTCACCGGCTTGAACTTCAACTTATGCACTGAGGCATTGTCCAAAAGAAGAGCCACTTTTCTACCCTCTCGACCAAAAGCAATGTCCAGTTTTTTCACATAAGCCGAGAAGATCTCTGTGGTCATCCAAGCTTTAGGTGAGTGGTGGTACTCCACGTATCGGCGGGTACCAATGGCTGTCATCGAAAGCATCTTCGGATTCTCCTTGAAGCAACGAGGGCTTTTGAACTGCCCAATGACAATGGGATGGCCTTTGTACGTACCATCCGCATTACAAAGTAACCCCACAGTTACGCGAGTCTTACTCTTCTTCAACCCACCAAGTGGTTGTGAGCAAATTGTTCTTCTTGGTGGTTGATTGTAGTACAATCCGGTCTCGTCAAAGTTCATAATATCAGCAAGAGGATAATCTGTCAATTCTTCCCGAATCTTTTCAAGATGGTCTTGAATGCTTTTGGAATTGACATCAACAGAGGCACATTCACCATGGGTGGGTCTACATTTTAAACCAAGGCGTTTAAAAACCTTGGAAAGCCATCCATCAGAAAAGGTGATATCTTCAGTGATGGAGTACTTTGAACGAGCGATACGCTTGACATACTCGATGATACAGGCACGGTTTACTGGTATGCTGCAGTCATTCATATGGCTCACGAATTTTTCCACTTCTTCGTCAAGTTGAGGATACTTGGGTAGCTTTAAACTCTTGCTATTCTTGATAGCAACAATGTTAGAATACAACTGATCGGCATTGCTGAGGATGTTTGACACTGTTTGTTGGGAAAGAGGTTTTATCAAATCAAACTTCTGTTGTGCCCATTTTCCGAGCTCTATCTGATTGGTGTTTCCCATTGCAAACTGATCTAAAATTTCAATTTTTTGTGAAAGTGTAAGACGTAAACGTGTATTGCTCATATTGAATAAAAATAAGATATGCAAGGATTGACAAAGTGTATCCAAAGTTTTATTATATAAGATAGTCAAAATTTAACGGCAGCTGGCGCCTGGTGACTGTTTTTAAGGAGCAGTCACGATTTTCGATATAAGGGTATTTTCTATTTAAGGGTGAGATTTCCGAAATTTCTGGTCACCCTTAAATCGAGCGACTACTGGATCACAGTGTTAATATGCTTTAACCATATTGATACCAAGCATTTATACCAGCAAGTTTTGTTACACGAACAAACAACGAATGCAAATAGTACTCGTATTATTCACTAAATGATCTTCTAAATATGTATGCTATTTTTGGGTGGATACCGGTCCTTCACTGTCTCTTTGAAAATATTTGTATTTCTTTAAGGGGTGCTTTTTTTTTTTTTTTTTTGCTTTATTTAAAGGTTTCTTAACACATTATAACATATAAAAAATGTTTCTGTTTGCAATGATCTCATCAAATAAAAAGTTTATTTTTAAAGCTGCAAGTGTAAATGTCATATTTAGTCTAGTTTGTACTTTAGCTGCAACTCCAAAGCCGAGATCATCGCATGCCGAACTGATACAATCCTAAACAGCAGGCGTCATTTGCATTTATATACTTTTTAAGCCCACTTTGGACTGGCGTCTTTCCATATTTTGCTTGCCATCGCTTCTGTTTTGTTAGACTTCATTGGTCGATATTTAGATTTATGCGATAGAAAATCACCGACTTAAAAATTACGCAATCTGCTTCATGCTAACAACCTATCACAGCAGATACCTATTCCTCGTTTTGGGTTCATGCACTTCTTACATACGTATAGCGAAGTATATTTCCAGAATAACGCTCGTTGCCGATCTTTATTTAAGTATATGCTTGAGATGATGAAGGTAGTCAGTCAAAAGTATTTCTACTTCTATCGTCAAATTTGAAGATGTTGTTATAATAGAACACGCGAAAAGTGATATGGAACTATGGAACTTTGGAACTTTTTTTTTAATGATTTAATGTCTGGTCTCAATCAGATAGTAAGTTGTCTCCAGGGCATTCTTGAGATGTGTTTTTCTTTTGATGCATTTTTTATTGCGGCGCATTTACATCTTGGGGTATATTCTTTACATTCATTAATTTTTTTATGGCTTCATTACGTTTCTCTTTGTCTGGATTCTCGAAATTAACCTTGTAAACAACGTGCTTGTTGGTTTCTCTTCTTACTGACAATGTCAAGTTTAGATAGGCAATCAATAATCGATCGATGCTAAACCCCAGACTGAGTGGTTGAATATAGGACTTTTAGCTGATCGAATATTTAGCAGGATCTTTGCAAAAGGCTATACCACTTATCGCTTAATCATAAACCATCAGTTACAACCCACTAGAGTTTGTTTTTTAGAGTTCCAATCACTGTTCGCAAGCTGATTAAGGTTTATAAAACTATCCGTACGTATCTGATTTCAATTTTGACATATTCTAAGGTACCTTGAGTAAAAGAGCGTCATGTTTTCAAACATATTTGTCCGTTCAAAGTCCGGATTGTCTATCTGCCACGATTTAGTTTTTATAAATCTGTGTTTTTTATGGATATTGAGGAATGACAGCCAAGTTTCCAGAAGAAAATGACACATTTGAAACCCCAGAGAAACTTGTCGACGCTTGGATTCATCAGCTGTTCAGCTTAATTTCCAGGCTTACATTACGGATAGTTCACCATTTATGCGCAACGGTCTTATATCTTACTACCATTTACCCTGTGTTTTTGGTAACAAAATCTAGAAGGGCGCAAATATTTCTAAAGATTTGACGTTGACTAATTCGAAGAGCTGCTCTATTACGATCCACACCATTCTTCCTAAAAAGGTCATTGCAAAGGATCTCACAAGTGTGTGTACTCGGGTAAGAAGAGCTTTGAACCAAGAAAAGTTAAATCATTTCATTCGACAAACGGAATCAAGAAGACATGGTATCACCCCTCGTCAAGCTAATATCAGCCCTTTACCCAACCTCCTATTTTTGTACAAAACAGCAGAAGAAAATGTTAAGGTATCCAGAGGCTCTTCTAGTGGATGTAATCTTAACGGCCTATACTTTCGGATGCCCTCTTATTAATGATATTGGCGTAAACAATGTCAGTGCTGGAAAAAAGGCTGGGTTGATGAATTATTCTATTAGTTTGTGTTGGGTTGCAGATGAAACCAAAGAGACTTAAAGCTGGTTTTTTAAAACATTGAGGAAGCAGGTAATGTTGCCGTTTTTTATCACACACTAAAAATAATCTAATATCATATCTTACATCTTTTTATTCTATCATTGGGCCCTAACAACCTGTAATTTAGTTTCTTTTTATTTAAATATTCACTATCCATTCACTTTATTAAATTATTTTAATCAAAAGGTTTATGATAAGGCAGGTATTTTACCAGAGATTATCATAACAGAAGGAGCAACCAATGCCAGAGGAGCTCTTAATGTCAACAAAATGATTTGTGTGTGGCATTTAATTGTTCAAAACCTAAAAGCAGCCAGAAAACTATTTACTTCCTTTGAAGATTACGAGTATTTCGAAAACCTTTTTCTGAGACTCCATCAGAGTAAAACCGCGGAGGAAAGCGTTATCAACGTTACTACAATCAAGAGAACAGTTGAAAAGTTGAGCTTAGGTCAAAAAGTTTTATCTTTTGTCGAAGAAATAGACAAGGAAGGTAGATTCTGGATTCGTACTTACACCGACGAATTTTCCCATATGAGCAACTATACGACAAGCCCAGTCGAAGGTGCTCATGCAGCATTAAAATGGAACAAGAAGCAAATCAAAAATGCAGCTCGTAAGCAACATTTGAAAACCTTGACCAGGTTCTTGTGGACCAAGAAATGAAATCGGTGATGACAAGGGCATACTCGAAGACCAGATGCGACCCTTTCTTAGTGAACAATGATATGCACAGACATATCATTTATGTTGTTAGTCAGTACTGCATCAAAAAAATACGAGAACAAGTTAAGCTGTTCAACAAGAGAGTCAATCAAAGAAATACAGTGCCTGTACACATGTATTTTAAGCAACGATGAAAATGCCATGTCGACATAAGATATTCAATGCAGAATATAAATCTGTAATTGGCAATAACGACATGCAATTTATAGTGGTGCGTAAGGATATTACAATCGAACCAGAGTCGATTGAACGTCGCTGGTTTATTCAAGATATAGAACCAGTTTCCAAAGCTAATGAAACTGATCACTCTGAATCAACAATTCCTGTGGGTATGCGGTTTGACTACTTGATTATTAATACAAGATAACTGACTCATATATCATAATGGATCAGTATAAATCATTCGAAGCAATTCCATTCGATTACATGAAGAAAGAAAAACTAGATTCCATCATCAAATTGACTGGGTCTATCAACAATATTTCAGAAATAAAATTATTGCTGTCAATGCCCAAAAAATGTGGATTTCCAAACTCGCGTAAGTTAAATATTTATAAGATACAAGACAATTATTTTCTTTTCTCTTTTTGTATATAGTTAATCAAGCAACTGTGGGAAGTGCTAAGCATCTTTTATTGTGCTAGGTCGACTTATTGCGACTACGCCTCCAGAGTTATTTGACTGTCGAATACTATGTTAATTTATTGATATAGCCAGTTGATAAAGACTGCCGGTTCATTCTATGTATGTAGAATAAGAAGGAGTACATTTTAGTTTAAGGTACTGAAATCATGAACTTTGCTGAAATGGTGCTTTGTATCCTGTCCGGTTGAGAACTGCGTCTTCTTGACTACCACTTGTTGAATACTACTATATGTATTTGATATAGTAGCCTGTGAGAGAGGAAATTCTTGAGATCAGTGTAGAGAAAGGATGCACTTCAGCAGAACAAGCTTGATTAGCGATATACAAAAAAAAAGAAAAAAAAAGGAAAAAGTTTGCTGTGCATATAAGTAGCTCCTATAACAGATTTGAAACTATATGATACTTAATCCCATTTTTTTTTTATCTAGATTTTCGAGTACCTTTACACCACAAGAAATGGTTTTTAGTCCAACATGTATCTCTAGGAATATGGCATTTATGAGGGTCTTGCACTACAATAAAATAAAGTCAGGTATAATTTTGGCTTTAATTTAAAAGTTGGTGCATTTAACAAAGTTAGAAAATTCTAGATTAGGCGCCAGGGAGATTCTTGATTTCTACTCGCAGTACTATAGAACCCCAGGACAACCAGAGTGATATTGAAGGTTGTAGTGAAAATGGTAGTAATATCTTTGGTGGCCGAAATAGTAGTATATAATGATGTACTAAAAGCAAGTAAATGTCACTATAGAAAAAAAAAAAAATAGATAAAAGAGAAATACCTATATAGAAACTTTTCTTTTTACGTGATAAATAGCATGGGGAATTATATAAAATCACCAACGAATATTAAAGAGTGAATGTTTAATGGAACAACTTGGTTATACTCTTTGTGTATTATAATTATCACTTTAAATCATTGGAAGGACATAATTGAAACATCAAACTGTTACTGTAAAAATGAAACCCTCCTTTAATTTGTTTATAATTTTCATATGCCAATGATAAAAAGTGTTGCATGATTAGAGAATTAGTAAAAAATGAAATAACATAAAATTAAGTAAAAAGTACTAGGGTTCTTTTCAAGTCTTGAACGGAAACATTGTTTAATGCTCCAACTTCTGATTGCTTTTAAGTTTACACATAATTTTGATGGTCTTTTTATGAGATAAAGTCTTTTTTAATCCTCTATTTATTAAATATTAAAAATCTTAGCGAGTCATTTAAGGTATTAAGGCTGGATAAGAAGTAGACAAGACTTCAGCAGTTGGATCAAATTGATAAGTGGATGTTACCAGTGTTAATTAAGGTTGTTAAAAAATAACAAGAAGCAAATATTAGAAAAACCACTTGAACTAAAATGGGTGGCTACATGCTTTACCTCCTTTACATGTGACTATCGTATCATCCTCTTCGTCTGTGCTAAAATCAAATATGTACTTTGAAAACCATCCTCTTCCCACTTGGAATCTTAAAGACGCTATAAAAAAAGATCTTCAAGAATTATCAATAAAAGTAACAACATTGAAGTCTGTTAGGAAATCTGCTGAGAAATACTTGTCGCGTTGGGAGGTAATCATAGGGTATCATACTCAAAGCGATACAATTACTAATATTGTTGGATTAAGATCTTGGTATGTTCACTACTATTATCCATTATGTTTGTTTTCTTTTATTTTATTTTATATGAAAAGAGATGGTTTCATATTTAATGGCTATATACTATGTTGCATAGTCTCTTCCTGCTCTTTCCGGAATTTGCTACAATTTCAAACATTGATGAGTCCATCATACTTCGCTTGTTTGTCTGTAGGAAATCATCATCTGAGTGGTTAGAACAACTGGGGTAGTAATGGAGTACTGGGAGCAGATCATCCATATTAGCAACATAAGAGCGTATTTCTGTAAAATCTTTTGGTAATGTTATTGAGCATATTTCAAGCATAACATAACAACCAGGAGCCATCAGAGAAGTAATAAAGAAAGTCGTTTGCAAGCCAATAGCCAAGATACCAATAACACCATCATAACTATTCTGGTTGATCGATTCGCCTGATAAAACTTCAATTCTGACCATATCTAGTAAGCATGGGTGTTTATCGTCTTTTCTGTCTTCACCCTTCACCTCTCCAATAATACCAGGTCCTTTGAGCTGGGATCCAAAGATAGTGCTTCCAATAAAGTCTGACTGTTTATTACTCTCTTTTATTATCTGGGTGTTAAGCCTAATATTTTGACATAATGTTAATACCAAATGACTGATGGATTTCACTCTATTCTCTTACCATATGACATGTTTCTTGAGCTCAGGTAAGTTAAACATAGGATTTACAACGCAATGGACATAGGAGCAGGACAGGCTACTTTCTCTAACTGGATAATTGAATTTTGATTGAGGGATTGATTCAATCAAATTACGTACGCCAAGTAATAACGGGTCCATATCATCATCATCCTCATCAGAAAGAATGTTGCCTATCTTCTTCGAGGCTACTTTGATTGAAATTGATTTGTCTCGTAAATCAGCAAGAATACCTTCCAAGTTTGCTTTTTTGATTGGGTCAAATCGGTATTTCTCTACATTAAACTTTGCCTTTATTTCTTTTTCAATTAATGCTGTGGTGTGGAGATACTTGTTGAATAATGAACTACTTTGATCAGGTTTTATCAATAGAATGTTTGAAAGGGCCAGTAATTCTTGTATATGTGTTTCCACAAGTAGTTCTCCTGATTGTACATGTTCAGCAACCGCAATCTGATATTGTTGAAATTTCTTTCCAACATCATCACCATCAATAACCCATGATTTTTCATCACTTCTGAACTGGTCGGCATCAACTTTCTCAAACAAAAACTCTCGTTCCAGCGACTAATTGAATAGATAGATTAATATACTATTATCGTTTATGCAGTAAAAATACCTACATGTACTTGACTATTCTTTCTCTTTTTGATATTACTTGGGATGTTACTTGGGTTGTTGCTTGGACCAGGGTTCTCTAAGAGAAGAGAGTTGGTTAGAAAGATTGAGATACTATGGCTGTTCTCAAGCAAAAAAAGTTACTTGGGAATAGCCTATATTTAAAATATCATACAATACCCGAAATGATATTGTTTGTCTGGTTAAACGTAGCACGGCCACTGTTATTGTTTGTTATACTATATAGTACTTGTCTTTCATTTGAAGACTCTTGATTTGTTGACCGGTCAGTTGACTGGTTGGCTCCTGATTTATTACTTTGTGTTAAAAGGGATTTCTCTTTTGTGGTCTGCTTTATATTTACCTTAAATTTCTTTGAAAATTCTCTGAACTGGACCACTAATTTCTATTTTATCCAACAATATTAGTAATTGTTTCGCTTTGAGTATGATGCCCCTATGATAACATTACCTCCCAACGCGACAAGTATTTCTCAGCAGATTTCCTAACAGACTTCAATGTTGTTACTTTTTTTGATAATTCTTCAAGATCTTTTTTTATAGCTCTGTTTGTTTTTTCAAAGTCTTCATCGTTCTGAATGTAATAATCAATAAATGCGTCTTTAAGATTCCAAGTGGGAAGAGGATGGTTTTCAAAGTACATATTTAATTTTAAGACAAAGAATAAAAAAAGGGGGATGGGTTATTTTTTTTTATTATTATTGACGAAGAGGATGATACGATAGTCACATGTAAAGGAGGTAAAGTGTAATATTTAGGGCTTATGTCATGGAAAAAAAAGGTAAACGCCCCCCAAAATAAAGAGAGTTGGTCATTGCCCACACACACACACATACACTTACCTATAATCGTGACATAAACTTTGCGCCCAGGACGATCTGTTCTGTTGAAACACTTTTGCAGTGAATTCGTCCCACACGAGCTTGATCTCGGTGGGTGAGGATGGGGGAAATTTCATAAAAGAAAGCAATGTTAATTCATTAATTTTCTCTCGACATTGACCAATCATCTCACTGATAAGTCTTTAATGATTTCTACCATTGAATCCCTTCATATTCTGTTGATACATCAATGCCACCATGAGCCAAAACAGCCATGAGTAAATGAGATTATAGATTGTTTCTACAAGTAAGCCTTAACATCTGATACAGTCGCACAAAATTATTATTCATGCAAAAAAAACGAGACACCTCATTGTAAATCGCCACCCATTTTATAAGGAGTCAGGTTGAATGGACCCCTAGGATGGCTTTTGACTAAAATATGAAATGTTTCGTGTTTTTCGTATATATTACTATTTGTCATTTCATTTATGATTTGAAAGAGATGGATTCATATTCTAATCCGAATGTAATTTTAGAGCGCATCATTTACAAGAAAAGCTGTGTACATGATTTGTCAAGAAAGCATGGCATTTATCATGTGGGAAGTTGATGCTGTGTTTTAGATGATTGCCCAAGAATGTCTCTAAAATTAAGTGCTTTTTTTCTCTGAGATGAACTCTCTTCGGTTGCGGAGAAGGGATGTGTTTTAAATGAAATGAAACAACTGTACAATGGCGGGACCATATCTTTTTATAGCTTACAATAGGCCAAGATAATTAAATAATGAAATACATAAAAAAAAAAACCTAAATGTGTCCAATTTATCTGTATTTAGATTAGCACCACGTTTTTTTTTTTTTTTTTTTTTTTTTCTCAAGTTGGGTAGCCTTTTTTTTAAATACAAAACGAGGATGCTGCTAAAAAAAAAGGGACTGGAGTAAGAGTTGAAAGATTTAGGCATTCTCACGGGCCACCCCCATTGCCTCTGTATTACACTTTTTCATTGTGCCATTTATGAATACAGAGGCACTTTTCTAAAAAAAAAAAAAAGGGAGACGGAGCACGAATTTTTGAGAGCACATGGTATTTTTTTTTTTTTTTTTTTTTGACAATCATTGTTATCTTTCCCTCACCTGACACACTTTTTTTAAAAAAAAAAAAAAATTGGATTTCCGACATGTGTGGGAGTTGTATAATGAGCCTCTCCTTAAAGGGGATCAACATAGAAGTCTAGACACTGTAGATAGAAAGTAAACCCTTTGTTTTAATAACAACAATGAAACCAAAAAGATGTTTTTGTCAAAATAGATCTTCACCCTTTTTTCGGAAGCTTCCGATAGCTGAGAAAGAAAAGAAAAGAAAAAAGGGTGGCTGGGCTAACCCCCCCCTAAAAACGCCCCCCTTCATTGTGAGTTTATTTAGCTGAAAAAAGATTAGGTAAAACAAGTAAAACGTCAAATTTTATCATTATTTCATGTGATGATGGAGCCTCCTCGGGATTATCTAATGTTAATAAGAGATAAACATTATGGGTAACTGATGAACGGGGTCACCCTCATGAAAAGGTTAATAAGTTGTTTTTTCCCTAACAACCCATCTTGTAATTACACCATGCACCATGTAAAAAAAAAAGAGAAAAGGTCCGCCCAAAAAAAAAAAACGTTTGATAAGAGGTTTCATATTCTATAAATAATAAAAAAAAATGTTGAATTCTGTAAAACAAAGTTTATTTTTAAAAATAATCTAAGTAAGCGTAATATCCGTGGTTGTAGCAGCATCAGCCGAGCTAGTGACATTGGTAGCAGCAGGTGCATTGACCGTAGGATAAACATACTGCGTCTCCCAATAAGGTTGAGTAATATTATTACATGCCATGGCAGGAATGACATTAAATACGGTTTGCAAGGTAGGCAGCCATTTCATGGTCATGTTCACCGTAGCATGATTCAATTCATGTTCAAGTACAATATGGCCGTGTTTCTCTTTACCCGACTTTTGATCAGCGATCCAGCCTTCAAAGTAACCATTCACGGTAGCCTCAGGTAAATTACCTCCACCAGGGGCAGGCATATCCCAATCGTTCGAATCTTCGTCCCACAAGATCGTACGCATACCCATTTGCCAAGCAATCGATCTCAAACGATCATCCACGTCTCCCTGAGGAGGTCGCCAGCATTTAGGTGTGATACCAATCGCTTCCTTGATCGCCTTCAAAGTCCAGTAGAGTTCAGCAACCGCTTGTTTGTTGGTAACCGTCGTCATGGCAGGGTGAGACCAGGTGTGAACACAGATATAATGACCGTCATTGAATGCACGTTTAGCAGCTGCAGGATACGTAGCCACGTTGGAACCAATGTACTGTGAAAAGGTTAGAATTTGCTTTCGGTATATTAAAATAAACTTACAAAGAGGTTGGCCTTTTGGTTATTATGGTCCGCCAAGAAATTATAGAGCGCAGGTTCAGCAAATGGGTTCTCAGTTTTAGCATCTTTACCGGTATAACGGTTAAAAGGTCCATCATCATAGGATAAACCCCAATCACCCTTGGTAGGGCAAGAATAAATATCATGAGGAATATTGATCTTGGGTTTAACACAATTGGTGTCTGACCACCAACAATAAGGATCCTTGGCGCCATCGGTGTCAGGTACAAATCCTTTGCTCGTTTGTTTACGTACGGGAGCATTGGGTACAAGAGACCAATCAATCTTGTTATAGGCAGCTTTGACTTCTTCGCTTTCGGTGTCGGGAGAGACCCAAGGTTCGGGATATCCCTTCAAGGTCTCAGTGGATAAGGCAGTAGCGACATCATAAGGACCAGGATTATAGGAGGAAACCACACCTGTGGCTGCAGGCATACTGGGAAAGACAGGAGAGAATTGAGCAATGTAAGACGTCGTAGTAGTAGGGGCAGACGTAGTTTGAGTAGGTGCAGCAAACACGTAATGTGAAGCGGCCAAGATGGCAAGTAAGGAAAGTTTCATAGGTGTAAAAGAGAGTGAATGTATAATGATGAAAAATAATCGAGCAGGTTTCTCTCTATTTATAAGAAAGTGTCATCCTCATGTTGCAGCACCTGTTTTTGACGTTGTGAAAAGATTTACCCGTCAGGACATCTAACAATGCTATCTTTTTTTATAAATAGAAAAACTATTAAAAAACCTTTTTTTGGTATATTTAAGCCGGTTATAGATTTTTTTTTTATTATTTTTTATTTCATTGACCGCACAATAGCATCGAGTAAATGTTGAGCATCTGGAGCAGAAGAAGTAACATCTGGTTTAAGACCTGCTTGTTCCATTGCTTCTGCTGTTGTTGGACCAATAGCAGCCAGATAACCATTGAGTTGATGAGGGTCAATACAATCGAGTACATAATGAAGACCCGAAGGACTAAAATAGACATACCACGACGACAATGAGGTCAACTGAGAGAGACGATTGGGTAGATTGGCATGACGAGTCGTGGCATACGATTGAATTTCATGCACGTGGAATCGGGCAGCTTTTAATTCTGTAGGAATTAAATCCCGTCTTTTATCTCCGGCCAGGAAGAGCAGCTCTCCGGCTGCGGTGGGTAGAGCCATGAGATGGGGGAGTAATTCGAGTGCCCTGGGTGCTACTGTCCAATGAGAAGGGTCGTTGAAAAGCGCAGGTAATTCATTTGATAAGACATGAGCGGTGTGTGGACCCACTAAATACACAGGCAATCTGTTCCAAGCAGCTTTTGTCTGTTCTGACATGAAGGTAATCTGATCATAAGCTTCAGCCATGGCATGGACTGATCGATGAGAAGTCAAGATGAGAGCACTGAAACGTTCAGGACCTGCAGTTAAAATATCTTTGATGGTGTCAATATGTGTAGAGACATGATCGAGTACAGGTATGAATTGGGTAGAGAAACCATGAGCTGTAAATAATTCATCATATGCATCGTGTGTATCTTTCTTTTTGAATAGGACAACTCTTTTTGTCATTTTTTGGGGGGTGAGGGGTATAAGAAGGTGTGCCCCGTCGGAGAGATGCCGAAGTGATGAGGATACACAAATGTAAAATGATTGGCTATTGTTGCTGGTGACGTTATTGTGCCCTTTTTCTCGGAGTCAATTATAAATAATGAAAATGATCGGAATCGAATCAATACAAGAAGAAAGAGAGTCTCTCCTCAATTAGTTAATTGTTTAAAAAAAGAAAAAAAGATTATATAACAATCAATATGAGTAAACAATGAATTTTTATAATGTTGATGATGAATTGATTAAATAAGATGGGGGCGAGAAATAATAAATAAAAGGGAAAGCCCCTTGTATATTTATATAATAGTTGATTGGAACATGCAATGCGTGTGTTCTGTTTGTATATGTCCATTGTACAATACTTATTAAAAGTCAGTCTTTTTTTGAGTAAAGTTGAGCCCAGTCCATTGAAAAGAAGAGGAAAGGTTCCTTCCCTCCCCCCCCCCTTTTTTTTTTATATTTCCTTTTTATTTTTTCCTTTTTTTTTTTTTTATATATTTTTTCTCTTTCTTCTTTCTCTCTCTCTTTCTTTCTATTAGACTACTACATAAAAAAAAGAAAGTCCAAAAAAACACAAAAATGCCGCATTCATCATCTATTATTACTGCTGTTACTAACGCAACAATATCAACGCCATCATCGACATCAGCATATTATAGCAGAGTATCACCTACTTTGACATCTACTCCTCCACCTTGTGCCTCTCCAGTAGAATTGGCTCCTATTCTAGATCTTTGCGGTAATATAAAAGAGAAGCACAATCACACAAAAAAAAAAAAAAATTAAACTTTTTTTTTTTTATATATATTATTAGACAACAGACCACCTTCACCAGATTCACCAAAAATCAAGAGATTATCAGATGGTGTGTTTGGCAAGACGTATTATCCTCCTTCTTATCTAGAGCCCAAACCACAATTTGTTGTTGAACCAACAAGCAATTTATTATTCCCACTCCACTTGTTTACCGTCCTGAAAGAGACCTTTTATTCCCCCACTCATGTGCAGATACCCATACCGCGTCGACGATCGTCCTCCCTCTCTAGCAGCAGAGTTGCCACGACAACGGTCAGTCCTCATCATCAACAACAACAACAACAACAACAACAGCAATATCAACAACAGCAATATCAACATCAACAACAACAGCGTATGCCCCCTACGTCGCGTATCATTATATCCCCTTCACCTTCCACTAGCAGTAGTAGCACATCTGGTAGCACAATGGGGGATCCAATGTCACCTACAATGACTGCAGCTTCTGCTTCTGCCGCTGCTGCTGCTGATCATCGAAACCCTGGTTCTCATCTGGCCAAATCATTGCTCAAGTCCATCCCATCCGACACTCCATCAAAGTCTCATAAACGCTTAGCCGATGTCATGTATCACCATACCGTGGTTCATCATAAAAACAATAAATCCAATGTCGATCAAAGCATGTTCTTGACAAAAAATGCACATATTAAAAGACCTCGTAACGCATGGATTCACGTAAGGCCCTTTTCTTTTTAATCTAATTGGTTGACTTGAAAATTTTTTATATTTTACTGACTATGAAAAAAATTAGTTTCGATGTCATTATGGACAAGCATTAAAGGCCCAAGACCCTACGCTTCGTGCAGAAGAAATCTCAAAGTAAGGCCCTTTTACTTTAAACAAATTGATTGTGATAATAAGAGAATTGACATGTATTATGTTATGTAGACGTGCATCTCGTCGCTGGGGCAAATTATCTGAAATTGAAAAAAGACCATGGCATGGACTTGCAGAACAGGAAAAATTAGCTCATCGAGAAGCGTTTCCTGAATATCGTTATTGTCCTCGTCGAGCCACTTCTACTTCTGTTTCACCTCCCTCTCCTACTCATAACAACAATAGAGTTCGATCTGCTACCACGGGTGACATGAATACGCCACTGATGCATGACGTCTTTAGTATTCCCACTTCTCTTCAACGCCCCACCAAGCGTGTAAAGCGTAACTCCAAGTAAACTAAACCCACAAACAATCAAAAAAAAAAAAAAAAAAAAAAAAAAAAAAAGAGTACAAAGAAAAGAAAAAAACTAACATACACACACACACACACACACACACACACACACAAAAAAGAACACAGGGGTGGGTGTTGGTGCGGGGGGAGAGAAGACAAAAAAAGATGAGGGGAAACAACAACAAAGAAGGGATTTCAACAAACAACAACAATATATATACAAAGTACATAGCCAACAATGTTTTTTTTTCTTTTTTTTTTTTGCATTATTATTTCCACCATATTCCCCAAAGATATCCCTTCTTTTCTCTCGTAGCATATATCTCATTTTTTTATTACCCTCTTCCCTCACACACATATACACACACACACCATCAGCATAAAGTAAATATATACATTCTTTCTTTATTCTTTACAACAATAAAAGATAAATTTAGAACCAGGTTTCTATTATTACATGTACAACATCGATTGGAGTAAAGAGAAAAGAGAAAGAGAGAGAGGGGGTTCAAACTTTATTTACACCCCCTTCCGAGGAGTGGGTTACCCATCTTTTTAACCCTGGGTACCTTTTTTTTTTTTATATACCATTTAGAACAATAGCCTTTTTGTTGTGTACTTTTTAAACATGACAGGTAGGACAAACTTTTTATATATATATATATATATTCATCAAAAAAAAAAAAAAACGCACGGTCACTTGATAAAAAGTGCTTCACTATTAAAAAAAAAATGTGCCATCTTTTTTTTACAACTATTTAAAAAAAAAAAAAAGATCATACCAGAAAAAAAGAGAGAGACCCGAAATTTCCGAGTACGAACATAGATTAAAAAAACCTTAATTATTTTTGTATGGTTGGTGGGATAAGGCCATCTTTTTATATCATCTGTAATCAATAAACAGCCCCCCCCCTTTTTTTTATGTAACCCAAAAATAGTGGCAAGTCCGGTCCAAGGATCAACCCTCGTCACGATAGTATTATATATTTAAAAAAAAAAAGCTTATTCTTAAATACTCTTGAAGTGTATTTCTTTTAACAGGTTTTATGAAAAACATACAAAATAAGGTCATCTCCTTTCTTCAAAAAGTTTAGTCTGTCTGTAGTAGTCGGGAGTGGTGGTGGGGGGTGGACAATCACACTTGTTTTTTATATATATTATTTTCCCATTGTTCACTTATGAATTGAAACTCCTCCCTCCATCATTGGGGTTGTACTGATTCATATAAAAAAATTACAATTACACAAAAGGGTTTTTCGCACTTGAAAGTATAACCCTTTAAAAGTACACTGAAACACAAACACACACACACACACATATATCAAGGGGGGGACGGGGTTATTCAAACAAAAGAGAGAATGAAAAAGTGGGCGGAATTAAAATCTCTTTTGTTGGAATTACACACGGTTGTATAATATACGGCAGTCTTTTGAAAAAAAAATTCATTTTCTACCCCCGATTGAACAATAAAATGATGTTTCTCTTTATTCAACATAAACGACGGAAGGTGATCCGGTGCATGAGTATCACACATTGGGCTACACTTTACAGACCTTTTTCTCACTTTGGTCTTCATTGATTGGTTTCCTGTTGCATTTTTAGGAAGCCAACATTGAGTGAACGTTTTTTTATAGAATAAATCAACTCTCTTCGAAGCATGTACACTTCTGTTGACTTATACTATATTAATTAGAAACTGTCATGGTTACCAACCCAATCTGCTCAAGTACTAAACTAAAGTTTCAGATGATGGTATCATTGTGGCCTCACTTCCTAGGGGTCCACATATCACCGTGGCTTCTCAAACACTCATTCAGCAACTATGATCAACTTTATCAATAATGCATAATAAGGTAAATTTTGGTTGGCTTGTGTAACACGATGCACTTTAAATACAGAGTCTCATTTCTTTTTTTGTTGTATATCATAGTCATTATACTTTTCAGTGTCAAGATAAAACAATCCATTGGGAGTTTTTCAAATGCAATTTGCTTGTTCTGTTTATCTCTATTATTAGAGAGTTGTCTTTTTATTGTAACGCTAATTAGAAAGAACGTTTCTGATTGTGGGCATATAGTTGTAGCATTGGAACAAAGAGAAAAAAAAAATGTGTGTGTGTAGGAATATTTATTTAGCTTACATTCCAGACAAGTGTGATTTGATTGAGTCTTTGTTTTTTCTTAGCTATCACTACGCTTTTTTACACATGATCTGGCGAAAAAATAGTGATCTCTTATTTGCATAACAATAGGATTGTCTTCTACTTGCATTTTTTTTTTATAAAGGTACACGGCCAATTTCATCATGGTAAAGCTCAAAAAAAGAAAGAAAAAATTGAGTTCGCCGATGATTCATGATGTTATTTAGCATGAATCAAAATGTTAAATCACTGTCCTTCCACTCCTCCTTTAACGTTATTGTTGATTGTATGCAATTCATTCTTTATTATCAATTTTTATTCCATTTTCCTACTTCCCCCTATCTTTATAATACGAATGTTAAACAGCATCAGGATTATCGAGGGTTTCCTCTCCTAGATCCACATCTAGTCCGTCAAGGCTAGATATTTTTGCGTGAGCTTCATTTAAAGTAGTTTATGGTTCACGTTTTTTCATATCTACTGTATCATACCTACTAACACAGTAATCGCCTCCGACCGAATCTGAACCTATGGCACCGTTTTTATTGACACAATCCAAGGGCTGGCAATCCACGTTTGTAACCGTCAAGGATAACAAGACAATGGTAGATACCAAAAGTAGGCTGAAACGGGAAGACTTGCTGAGCATGATCAAAATATAACTTGATAGTATTTTATCTAATAATAATAAAAAAAAAAAAAACCTTGTTCTTTCTTTTAGCATGTCTTTTTATACATCTTTTTTTATTCTAGCGGTTATGCACTCTTTAGACCGAATTTTTATTTATGTATATCAGTATTGACGTTGCTAAAAGTAATTAGTGATTGTATCGTATTTTGTATATATAAGGGGTTGTACGAACGGAATAATTATACAATTGAACCCCCTTGTTACCTCACGCACCCATTTTCATGGCAAAGGTATTAAACATAATAGTATGACGATCATAACATTAAGCCTGAAGTGAGGGGGTATGTTTTCTTCAATTATTTGGATACGTTCCATAGTCTAATTTTATTCTATGATTCATCTTCCTGTCTACCACGTTTTGTTTAGAACTCGTTCATGGGATGAGAGTAACTTGAGTTTATGAATACAGTCATATCTGTGAAATCATCGCAGCACCAAATGCCCTTTGTTTGTATTTCCAATACTATAAACGTTAAAAACGACAATGCAGCAGGTCACTTTACAAAAGTTCTTAAACTCTCCTGTCCTTGTCTTTATGGAAGACGATTATCTTATTGCATTGGAATTGTTTACGTCAGATAGCGTATCACAGCGACGGGTGATTTCACCATGCGTGGGGGTTTCAAGAATTCTTCAAAAGCATTGGTATCCTCGGTCTGGGCTACTCCTATCCCAGGTTTTAAGCCATTCGTGTCAACATATTAAGTCAAAGTCTTCTTCCCTGTCTAAAACACTAGGCATATTCTCCCTACATCGTAATCGAACTCATTGTTAATAATGACATGCATTATGCAATGCTATTGATTTTATTTGTCTATGGCTTGGTAGGTCGTAAAATCATGCGGGTTGTGCGTCATTGGTTAAAGCTTGAATCTAATTCTGGCAATCTGGGCACGCTACAAATAATATAGGCAATATGTGATATGTGGATACGGCAGGATCACTACGACTCCAATAAAGTTAGGCCAATTTTTAAACATATTAGGACACCTACGCCCTCTAAAGTAACGGATTTTTTTTGCGATCCATTCTGAGCTTCACCTGCAACTTTCCAAATTAATAAGAAAATGCATCCATGAATTCGGTTTTTCTATTATCTGATCCTACAATAGGTGTTTCATTTATGAAGGATCCTTTGGTAGATAAAAATTTAGAGACCCTAATCGAATCTGAGTATTTGTTTTTTTCAACCTAGAAGTACCGTTTTAATTTATGGGTATGTATCACTGAGATCCCACCAGATATATTACAAGGCAATAGTGTGAGTAACGGAGGTGACACAAATTGTCTACATTACTGATCTTGACCGATTCCATATTGATATGCGCCAAAATGTAATTGTCATCAAACAAACTAGTCCTTGTAAAACTATTTCTATCAATGGATTGTAGCTTTTTTTGAGTGGTAAATAGTCTTGGTTTTAATACAACTTTAACGAGTTATATAAGATATTGATTCAATGATTTTACAAGTTCAAGTTCTGTGCCAAATAAATAAATAAAAAAAAAAATAAAAGATGAGTGGAAGTTTCAAAAATTTGGTACGGACGAATTTAATCTCATAGATACCAAAGATATGCTATTATATCAAGCCATAGCTCAATATAAATATCGCGCTAGTGACCAATGAGATTTAATGATAGACGAATCTCATCTCATCCCAATGATAACCAATGTACCTATCAAAGAAGTTGAATGTGGCGTAAAAAAAAAAAAAAAAAAAAAAAAAAACGAGGCGTAGTGTAATTATACATCTTTATGGGATTTATGCTTTTTTTTAATGATAGCATGAGATTCGGTTCAGCAAAAGAAGATGGGTATGTACATCTATTAATGACTTTTATTATTTATACCCAAGATCCACAAGCATTAAATATGTATTATAGTAAGAATAAGTCTTGATTAATTTCTTTTAAAAGATCCACTTGACTTGTTTGATAAGACAATGGCACAGGGCACTCCGTCACCACAGGCTTGGGTCGTTTCTGAAGACTCTTCTCCAAGGCATCACAATAATTTTGGTACTTTATGATATCGTGTAGTAAATATTTCGACCTTGCTTCCCAATTATGCATCACTTTACCGTAATTCGCGCACCTTGTCGGAAACTATGCATTTTTTTTTTTTTTTTAATAAAAAAAAGTTAGTTTCAAACCGCCTCACTTCATTATGCAAAAATATATACCTTTAGCATGATCTTGGTTTTGATATCGCGGTGTTGATTAATCTCGTGATTTAATTCAACAAGATGCTTTTGTAGCATTTCATACTGCTCTTTTTCATCCATGGCACTGGACACCATGGTCGCTGTCGGCGGTAACCAATCGCCAATCAGGATCGTGTCCGGATCCACTTGCGATACATGTTGTTTTTGTTCCTGACCTCTTCGCATCGCATCCAGATCCAGAATCACATCACTCAGACATTCACCCCAGCCGTACTCCATATTGCCCACACCGCCCGGTAGAGGTTCTTTACTTTCACGTGCCGCCCAATAATTACAGGTAGAGACCCATTCCTGGGTTTGCTCTGAGGAGGCCACTTGAAATAGATAGACACCACCGTCGGATTGCTGGATAGCAAAGACATGAGGGCGCTGTCTGTTGTAGCCCGGTGGGGGTAAAGGGTTTGCCAGCGTATGATTTAATTCGATTTCTCCAATAAGTTGAGAAGACGCTGTCCATTTATGTGGGGTAGATGATTTTTCAAATAAGCTACTATGGCGGAATAAGCTTTTGTCGCCGATGGGGCCATTATTTTGTAGCAAGGCAAACATGCGTAATCCATCGGGACCGACTTCTAAAAAGCATTCACGCCATTCGCGATGACGTGCTTTGTGTGTTGCGTTTTCCAAGAGGTGTTTTCGCATGACGACGCCTTCTTTAAAGTAAGGAGGACGACTGGAGAATAAATGGGTATTGTTCATGTATCCCATCATGGATTGTCCTGTGGTGGGTGGTGGTGGGGATAGAGAGTTGGTAGGTGATGTGCAGCGAGAACTGAGTGAAGTAGCACTGGAACTTGTAGCTGAAGAAAAGGAATCACGTCGAGGGGATCGTATAAAAGGTCGATTGTATCCTGAACTCATACTCGATCGAATGGTAGAAGGCGGTGGTGGCGATGCGGTGCTAGGTGGTGGTACGAGTAAATCATCCAACATGATACTTTCTCGTCCTGATTTTCGAATAATAGAATTCACACTACGTTTAATTCCTATCACACGTTTTCCCATCATACTAGATCGTTTTGTCAAACTGGATTTTCGACCCAGAGGTTGCAGGATTTGGTATTGTTTGACAGAGACGTACATTTCCTTAATGGTGGCTTCTACTTCTGCTTCCCATGCTGTGGAAGATTTGGTGGGGGTAGGATGGTGTGGAGGGTGAGAATGGCCCAAGAGGGCTTCGTGATCGCGTTGATCACGAATGGTGGACATGGTATTACGGATAAATTCGGATCGTGTCATTCTGGCATGATTTCCTTGGGCTACATGAAGATCTGTGTTTAAGAGCAAAAGTGAATAGACGACTGCATAGACGATATCTGCACTACCAAATAAACAACCCGGATTACAATCCCAATAACGATGTGCAAAGGATTCTAAAATACGGTCAATTTGTTGTGCTTCTGCTTTAAAGTAGAGTTTACTACATAGTTTTCGAAAAGCGCTGTCTAATCGCATATCGGTGAAATAGAAATAGTCCATATATTGGTATAATACCGCTGAATGAAAAGGTTTTCTATAAAGACGGTAAGTTCTCTCTATCATGATATGTGTTATATGAAGCATTTTGCTTTACCCTTGACCGAGCCATTCGGCCATTCTTTCTTTGGTGACGGTAGTTTCATCCTCTTTCCATAACTGTAATGCGGTTTCCTTTACTTTATCCGACATATCGGGTTCTTTTGGCGATGGTGTGTCTTGATGAAATAATTCCAGCTTGTTTTCATCCATGGTTTTCCAAACATCGTCCAAAGTTTTGCTGAATAATTCGGTAGTACTTTCTGTCCTTGTATCATTACCATCTAAAGCCTCCTGAGCCTTTTGACGTAAAGCCAATTTATCCGGTACGGATAATTCCTCTTCTTCTTCTGGTACGTCTATTTGAGGTATACTTAGAGTGGATCTCAAATCAATGACGGTGATGGTACTGGCATGTTTTTGTTCTTCTTCAGTGGTGGCACGTAAACTCCAACGTTTGCCTGAATCCGAATGTCGTTTCCAGTTCAACATGCTTTTCGAAAGTTCGTCGTCTTGGTTTAAGGATCGTCGTTGAGGTACGGGTGGTTCGTTAATGCTGAGGAGTAAGCCTCCTGCGCTTCCAAAATGACCTCCGCTTAGACGCTTAGAGAGATTGCTTTGCATTTCTAGTCTTTTTTCTCGTTCAATGTCTTCTTGTGAAGATCCTGTGGCATCGACGAATTCGTCGTCCGAGTCCTCGTTTGTGGTGGTTGTGTCTTCATCATCGTCTTCGTTGGTGTCTTCGTTGGTGCCTTCTTCGTTGGTCTCTTCCTCATTGCTGTTGTCTTCTATATTGGGCTGGTCTGGTAATGTGGTGACAACTGTCATGAAAGAGTCGACACTTTTATCTTTTTTGGCTACTTCAACAGAGTACAATGAGCCGTTTCCGTTTCCTCCAAAAGTGGAATAGATGGAATAGGAGCCTGATGATTTACGAAGAGAGGCATTATCGCTGTTATTAAGGTGAAGGGAAGGGCGTTTTGTGATGTATTGGTCTGGCAAGTCGGTTAAGAGACTGTCAGGTTGTTGGGTATTTCGTTTGAGGACAACGGGAGGTGGAGCTAATGGGATTTTGGTGTGTTTTCTACGGATACTGCTGTTATGGATGGGTCTTACTTTTGGTAGATCGTCATCCAGATTCTCAAAATTATCTGAATCATCCAATGTCTAATAGAAGCACGTGGAGAAAGAGGAGATTAAAAAAACGTGGTTTTTTTTTTTGGGAGAAGGGAATAGCACGGACTTTTTTATTGTTACCTTTCCTCTTTTTTTAAAGAGCTTACCAAATCCAGTAGCACTTCCAGTGGAAGAAGAGCTTTTAAGTGAGGTCTGCTATAGGTGGTCAGTAGTTGATTTTTCAATTAAAATAAGGTGTACCTTTTCTGAAGGTTTCCCCCAGGCAGCAGTGGTGTCATGTTGAATGCCTAATACGGATTCGTATTTTGGTCTGGATGGGTAGTAAGGATGATCTCGTGAATTATTATTATTAGTTGGATTTGCCAACAGTCGAGAGATAAATCCTTTCTTTTGCTGTCCATTACAATCAAAAGCAGCCGATGTCGAATTCGATCTTGTGCGTAAGTTTTTATTATTATTTGAAGAAGGTATGATTCTAGAATTGGGTAACATCTTTAAAAAAGAATGTTAATAAGAAAAAGAGAGGGAAAACAAAGAAAAAAGGGGATCAATCATAATAAAAAAAAAAGGAGGGGTTAAATATGAATTATAATTTAGATTGTGTGTAACAATGTTGAAAAGTGTTATTTTAAGGCTTTTCAACACATGCCTTCACTTTTAATCTGTTTGGTTGTATCGTTTTCGCAATGTACGATATTTTCTCAAGTAGTACATCATTTCAATCTCTATTTCTTATTTAGCCATCCTTCTCTCTTCTACTTTGTTTCGGCCTTACCTTTAATGATGTAATCACCAAATTGGATGGCTTTCAAAATATCTTTTTCGTCTGTCAAATCCTTCTTTTTGAAAAAAGCTGCTTTTAATTTGGGTCGAAAGAAATCATGATATCCTGCAGGATAATCTCTGCCTAAATACACCAACTTTTTTTTTTATATATGTTATCACAACGTGTCTCGCACTGCTAAAATAAAAGACCGGAACTTGCCTGCTTGTAAAGCGCAATGACTTTGGGTCGAAGATGGCTCATGCGTTTGTGCGATTTCTTGTGAAAAAAGAAAACAAAGAGAGATGGGGGGGAGGAAACTATTTTTTTTTTCGGGACACTCGTCACTTGTTACGCAAGACAAGACCATTGTCTGCGATTTAAAAAAGAAAAGAAAAACGGGTAAAGAACAAAGGTAGATCTTTTTTGTATGCGTCAAGAAACGATATGACTATAATCACTTGTGTACATACAAAAACGACAAGGCCTTTCTATTCTATTTTTAAAAAAGTGATTTATAATTAAATCTTGCACAACACTGTAGTTGATTAATGTTTGTTTTCGATTTAATCACAAACGTTTACCCAGTTTTTTCCTTTTGCTCTAACTGAAATTACACCTTACAGAGAGATTGCAGAGAACGTCATATGATGTGCTTAACAATCAAAATTTCGCCCCTAACCTGTCACCTTGGAAACCAAAAAAGAAAAAAAAGAAAAGAAAAAAGCATGACATTTTTATATGCAGATGCGGTTAATTTAGGGTGGTACAGAACGAAATCAGAGGTAATGAATAAAAATGTCAAGAAAAAAGGAGATACAGTGCTTCCACTGCCATTTGGACACTTTTTTGAAATCATTGGTCGGAAGTTAAAAACCAATTGGTCATTTGTTTGAACTTCAATGGGTCCTTTTTTTTTTTGTGTCGATGTCGATGTCGGTGTCGGTGCCGATGTCGTCATCATTAATTTCTTTTGGTGTTGCAAAGAAACCCATCTCTTTCTGTACACAATGTTGATTGAAGCTGAAGGTAAGCTTACAACTGCATTTTGGGAAAAAAACTGTAAAAATAATTTAGAAGTGGACGAGAATCTGGATATCCCCAATCTGCCACTCAAATGGAAGCCAAATAGCTCAGCTTCTACTGAATGATCAAGAAATAATAAATCTGATCGTTCAAATTTTGGTTGGTATGATACATCACTGCTTTCTTATGAAACATGCTGCTTTCATATAACTCATAACTTTATTTACAGGTACACACATCCCAAAAAACAGCTTTGTAGTGCATCGAGCTGGATAGCCAGAGACTGAAGGGATTTTTAAAGTATACACCTCTCAGAATGAAAGTGATGAAAGTTTTAACCCGATACTTGTTACTATTCAAAGTGAAATTAATCAAGTGCTAATGCTGAAAATTATACAATACTGTATATACATTTATTTACGAAAAATTCAATTCTTTGCCAATTGTGTTGATTGTTGCTAACAAAGAGTGCCTTGGCTCAAACGAAAATGAATTAAATTCACACTTGGTGAAGATCAAATCTGAGTTTTGGGCAGAAAAATGTCTGGTGTTTCTTTCCGATTTGAACATCACACCTCTCAATAATCATCCTATAAATGCTTTTCATGCGTTATGTATGTTTTTGTCCCATCCAGACAAGATGGTCTCCTCTTTTAATGTAGGAAATCAAACCATTAATTTGGTTGTAGAGAATTCAATAAAAAAAACTTCATTGTAAAATCTTTATTTAAAAATAAAGTTATATATTATTTTCTAGTTTTTTCACGGTTTTTACTATGATGGTATGAACTTTTGAGGGAATTTGAAGAGGTATAAGGAATAAAGAGTCCTTTGGCTTTTCCTTCATCATAGATTTTCTTCCATTTTTTTGGTTTGCCTGGTTCAGAACTGCTTTCAATGAAGTCAAAGTCTTCTGCAATATATTTTTTCAGTTGCTTTTGTAATGCTTCTGCGTTCAATTCGTACACCTCAACTAGCTTTCTTTTCTGTATTTCAATAGTTTCCAATAGTTTTTCAGCAAAATCTTTGCACTTTTCAGCCGTCAAGATAGGATCTTCATTGTGGTATTTAGCCATATTTTACCGTAGTCGAACTAGGTTACATGATCATAATCCACAATAATTGACATTATTGTGACTACTAATAACCTCATATAAAAGCAGAAATTAACTATTCAGCTAGACGGATCCTTCTTGTCTTTTTATTATCATAAAAAAACAATAAAGTTATCAAAAGTTTCATTTTACTTCTTGACCCATAATTATCACATTCATCTAACTCGATCGCTTTCCTTATTTGCTCTGTGCTTTGGTCGATAATTTCAACTAATTCACTATCTCCCTTTTTCTTCATGTTAGCCTTGCATGTAGAGTATAAAAAGCGTACGGTTGAATCACCAGCATATTCTAATAAACTTAAGCTTGCAGCTTGACAGGTGGTAAAGTAAGCAAGTGCCACAAGCTGATTCATGCCCACTTTGATATGATTTTCAATTGATTTTGTAGAAATAAAGTTCACCTCCTGAGCCCAAAATTCGCATGATGTTTCTAGCAAATATGGTGTGTTGACTTTTGGCACAATTTTTTTTTTTCAAATTCCTTGCTAGAGAACTTTACAACTACGAATACAAGAACCACAGGAAAAACTTGGAAACGTTCATACACACGAGTACAATACTGGATTAATCTTATCATAAATGCTTGATTGACGCTGTTTTGGATTTCTATCAAGATTGGAGGTTGATCATTATTCGCTTCAGTGGGTACATATAAAATATCTGATTTCGTTTCATCTGACCATTCTGTCGATGCTGAATGATATAGACTACTTGAAATGTTTGATCCTAAAAGAATTAACATCTGTAAGTAAAATTAGTTTGCTTTATGCGCAAAAAATGACAAAATTACCAAGCAGTTCGTGAATGATAATATTCTTTACAGTCTTATCGTTCATTATGTATTTACTAGTGACATCTGTGCCTGGCCGTAGTTCAAAGGGCAGGTATAAATTGTTTTCATTGTTGTCTACCATGGTAATTTGTTATTGTGAAAAAATAAAACCCTTTATACCGACATCGACACCGACACCGACACCGACTTCGGAATATGTCTACACCTACGTCTTTTTTTTTTCTACGTACTTTTTTTTTATACGGCCCTTTATTTGACCTACGTATTTTTGTTAATTTTTCTACGTATTGTTTAGATTCACGTGATTCATTCTTTTCTTACATATTTTCAAACCATCAGCGGATACCTGAAGACGGCTTACTACTCTATATTCTGACCCACCGTGGTTGGTAATGTAAGATACAGGCTTACAATGCCTACAACGGGTAATGGGAAAATCTTCATTATGTAGAGAAGTCTAGCCTTAGCCGTGATAATAAAAAATGGGAGTCTATTCTTTTTTTTTTAAAAAAAAAAGGTAATATTTTAGTGTTCTTATAGAAAACAGAAATTGTTATTAACTAACCTTTTCCCAATATTTAATATTTCTCTTTAAAAAGATGGTGTTATACAGCATAAGAATAAAAAAGAAAAGAATGAAGAAAAGAAGGGAAGGAAAAAATGTTTGAATGGTTTTTATTTGTAGACTGATAAACAGGAGCTGGCTTATGTCAGGATGACTTTTGTTTATTTATGATCAAAAGACCGTGGGCGCAAGTTTTATTTATAAACTGATAAACAAGAGCTGGCTTACGTCAGGATGATTTAATTGTATATTTAATCACCTGTATGTTGGAGCCTTCAAATACTAGAAAACATGCGCATAAAAAAGCGGGTCTCTTAGGGACAGTCATGGTGCGCGTAGTCGTAATGTTGGGATTATGATACTTTTATAGACATCAAGAGGTCAATATAACTTAGCAACTTGAAATATATACACATTTATTACAACCAACATAGTGTAAACCAGTATATATGCTTTACAGTCTACTTTCAGCTTCTCGTTTGGACTTTACCTTAATATTTCTGCGTAAGATTAAGATCAAACGAGCTCAAAGGCGATATAATTGTCAAAATAAGTATAAATCGTTTAATATACATTTATTCGTAATTGTTACATTGTTTTTGATTGTATATCCTTGTTTCTAGGTCTACAGAACATCCAAATCACAGATCTTACGTTGCGACTACGTGCACTTTGGCTGTCCCTAATTTGGTTGTCCCTTAGAAAAGCGTTTTTGAAATCATTGGTCGGAATTTAAAAGCCAATTGGTCATTTGTTTGGTCGTTACTGAGACGTTTTTTTTTTTCTTTTTCTTTTATTATTATTTTACTTTTACAATGACACAACATGAACACTCGCTTTTTCTATAAAGACGGTACTGGTGGCACGAGTTTATGAAGGAGGAGTGCAACCTTAGTATTAAGGTTGTAAGTCGACTTCCTGTTACCAGAAGAGGAAAACCTTCAGAAACGAGCAGATTGGGTATGGACTATCTCAAGAACTGTATATTTGTTGGTGAGTCCGAATTTGATATCAACATGCGTCGTAGTCGAGGCTGGTCACCACGCGGTTCAAAGTCAATCACTGAGACTCCGTCGACAAAAGCTACTTCGCATACTGTTCTTGGTGCAATTTCGGCAATCGGTGTTGTGAATATGAAGCTAAGAGTCTGGAAATTTGAAGAGAAGGAAGGTAATGGGAGCTACAAAAAGAAAGGCACCTGAGGGTCAATTGTCTGTACCTAAGGGTACTACAGGTAAACATTATCTTCAGTTCATTAGTGATACCATGAATATCATGGATGAGTTTTCAGAAATGAAAGGTTACTTTATCATTATGGATAATGCTCCAATTCATGTCCCTGAAATAATTGATCCAATAATCATGCAGCGAGGCTACACCTCAGTGTACCTTCCACCCTACTCGCCGGAATTAAAATTAATCGCACAATTCTGGTCCATCATAAAAGCTAAACTAAGACGAACCAAGCTTAGTGATATAGAAACTCTTATTACTAGAATAATTGAGGCTAGTGAAGCTGTACCAATTGTTCATCTTGAAAACATTATTCAGCATTCAGTAAATCAGTTTGAAAAGTGTCAAAATTCACAAAAATGACCAATTGGTTTTTAACTTCCGACCAATGATTTTAAAAAAGTGTCCAAATGGCAGTGGGGGGCAGGCAGATCCACCATGGCAGGGTGGCTTACCTCGGCTAATTTTAAACCTTAAAGTAGGAGGTACAAAGTGATTACTACTTTTTTTACCCGTCTTCTGATGGAGTCACCCATCTCTTTAAAAAAAATTTTTATTTGAATCACAGAAAAAGTTATAAAAGACAGATTTTTGTTGGCCTCCGTAGTATACCTTCCCTCTTTCAATCATTATTGAATTGGGGCCTACGTTTTAATTCAATAAATAAACCATCCTATCTTTTGTTTTTGTCTTCTTTTTTTTTCTAATGACCAAGTACATTCTTGTTTCGGGTGGTGTGATTTCAGGCATTGGCAAAGGTGTCATTGCGTCTAGCACAGGTACGCTTTTAAAGACCTTGGGACTTGGTGTAACAGCCATCAAGATCGACCCTTACTTGAACATTGATGCTGGTCTCATGACGCCCTTGGACCATGGAGAAGTCTTTGTCTTGAACGATGGTGGAGAGGTTGATCTCGACTTGGGTAACTATGAACGTTTTCTTGACGTGGAGTTGGCTCGTATCAATAATATCACTACTGGCAAAATCTACCGTCAAGTCATCGAACGTGAACGTAAGGGTGACTATCTCGGCAAGACAGTCCAAGTAGTGCCTCATGTCACCGATGCTATTCAAAACTGGATCGAGGAAGTCGTGTCTATGCCCATTGAAGGTGAGAAACCCGATGTTTGTATCATCGAGTTGGGAGGTACCGTAGGTGATATTGAGTCTGCCCCCTTTGTCGAAGCCATGCGACAATTTCAGTTCCGCGTAGGTCATGACAATTTTTGCTTGATTCATGTGTCATTGGTACCCGTTGTGGGCTCGGTTGGTGAACAAAAGACAAAACCTACACAGATGAGTGTGCGTGATTTACGTGGTGCTGGTTTAACCCCTGATCTCATTGCCTGTCGCTCTTCTAAGCCTTTGGATGAGAGTGTTGCTTCTAAAATATCCATGTTTTGTCATGTAGCCCCGGAACAAGTCCTTGCTGTTCATGATGTCTCCTCTGTCTACCATGTCCCTCTCTTGTTACGTGAACACGGTGTCATGGACTTTTTCCGTCGCCGTCTCAACTTGGATGCTCTCAAGATCTCAGATGAACGTCGTTTAGCTGGTGAAAAGCTTTGGACCGAATGGACTACCTTGGCTGCTAGTTATGAACATTTACATGAATCTGTCTCGATTGCTATTGTGGGTAAATACACCGATCTTCATGATTCCTACATTTCGGTTTACAAGGCGTTGGAGCATGCTAGTCTAGCTTACAAACGCAAGATGGTGATTAACTGGGTCGATGCTTCTGATTTGGAAACAGCTACATTGAAGTCCAACCCTCTCAAGTATCATCAATCCTGGCAAAATGTGTGTGGTTCGGATGGTATTCTTGTGCCCGGTGGTTTTGGTAGTCGTGGTATTGAAGGTATGATTATGGCAGCCAAATGGGCTCGTGAGCATCAAATTCCTTACTTGGGTATTTGTCTTGGTATGCAAATTGCTGTGGTTGAGTTTGCACGTCATGTGTGTGGGATGACCGATGCGGATAGTGCTGAAATGAATGCGGATACACCTACGCCTGTGGTGATTTATATGCCAGAGATCTCCAAGACTCATATGGGAGGTACCATGCGTTTGGGTCTACGTGCTACCGTCTTTCAAAAGGGCACAGAGAATTCGACTGTGCGTAAGTTGTATGGTGGTAAGCCTTCGGTTGATGAACGTCATCGTCATCGTTATGAAGTCAATCCTGTTCATGTAGAGACGTTTGAAAAGAAGGGACTTCAGTTTATTGGTCGAGATGAAACGGGCGAGCGTATGGAGATTGTCGAATTAGATGATCATCCATTTTTTGTGGGTTGCCAATATCATCCCGAATACATCACTCGTCCTCTTAGACCTTGCCCTCTCTTTAATGGGCTTATTTTGGCTGCCATTGGTAAAATTGATACTTTGTAATATTCCCTCTCTTTTTATTGTAATAAATGTTTTTTTACGTTATTTTGTTATTTATGTGAAAACTTTACAATGATGCATTAATAAAAACTAAATCGTGTGTTTCGTATGCCATACCTAGTTCATTTACATGTCATAGTGTGGTGTAGATCAAACGAAGTTTGGTGATCAAGAAAAAAGATTTATCAGAAAAAAAAAAAAAAAAAAAAAAAAAAAGGCTGAAAGAACAGGCAAAACTTTATGGTAATTCATTGAAGCAGAGGAATGATATACGGGAGTTTCCGGTCAAGGAATAGGCGTAGCTTGTATAAGAGCTATATAAAGTTTGAGGATAACAGTTCATTTTAATTATTTAAAAATGTTTAGTGACATATACAAATTGATATTTTTTGTGTACTATTTATATTCTAAAGATGTGTCATGGTGCTTGATTTAAAGCCCCACCAGGATAAAGAGATATTGTATGGTACACAGAAAATGGGAAGGGGGGTCATTTGTGAAGTGAAATCATAGCACAATGGTCAGTTACAGAGCACATGGAATCTTTGAGAAAAGCACAAATAATGGCTGTTCCATTACAATTAGAGATAATAAGTGCCTCACTAGTTCTTTGTTTTAAAAAATGTAGAGAGAACCCCCGCCATAAGCCTTTTGGGCTCTTTAGTCATTTGTTGGAATAACTATTTATAATAAAATGTTGCCCATTTATCATTTTCATCTGAAGTTCTACCACATTACATCATTGTCATACGAGACACATACTTTTATAGCACTACAATATCCATACTTGTTTCTCATTTTTCACAATCAAATCAAATATTTGCTTTGAAGTAACTCAGTTGGCCCGGATCCAACGGAGTAAATTTCGCCTTTGGGGAGGCGTTTGTAGGCTCTGGTAGGATAAGACACTCGCTTATGATAGTGAAGCATGTCAATTCAAAAAAGAATGTGCTTGAGAACACACTGCTCCCCGTAAAATAAATACACAAAAAGTATGGATGAGTTTTTTTTTTTTTTTTTAAAAAAATGGATGAGGTGCCAAGTACATAACTAGAACAAATGTCCCGATTTCAGTGCTTATTTGGGGGTTTCAGAAAATATGTACCATGGAACCTCATCTATTTTTTGAAAAAATGGATGTTCTCCATGTGGACAGGAGTTTGTTCTTTCACCAGCTAATAAAATGGACCGTTTCGCTTGTTAAATAGGCAGCCAATAACTTTGACCTTAAAAGAACTGTGCGGGGTTCTTAAAAGAATTCATGCATGTTTGGATGGGATATTATAATATTATTTGAATGACCAACTAGAATACTAACTTTAGGTATCTTCTTGTTGCGATGACAAACATCACCTTATTGTAAGGCTTATTAACGCTCCTGTTTGTCGGATTCGTTTTTGCAGAGACTCTTTGTCTTACAGTGCTATTTTAAGTGTACACTAGCTTTTTGAGGTCTTTATCGAGGTTGCACGAATGAACAGATAAAAACTAACAGGTTTGTTTGACGCTGTATGACAAACTCCGCGTCCCTACTCTTTTTGTTTGGGCATGCAAAAGAAGTGACACGAGTTTAAAATTGCCACGCACTTTTAATACAATTTCGTCCTAGAGTCTGTTCATTGAATGACAGGTATCAATTATTGGAGGCGTACGCTTCATTTTTGCAATCGTAGGCCCTGTTTCCTGGACAGAAGGATTTTCTCAACCGGTATTAACTGGTGCAAATATTAGTTGGCATTTCTTGTCCTTTTCAGTGTGTCATCGCTTTGTTATAATGAACTTACTGCCATCGTTTGAACCGGTCAATCTCCCTCACTCGTTTGAAATCTGAGAGCTTCGCACGATTTGTATTGTTGAATGCAAAGTGGACAACACAAAATGTCGTCCATCCTCTCAACCGACACTTCTGTGTTATTTGAAAAGATATAAACACTTGATATGTATAATCTTCTCTCTTAAACTTATGTGAGTACAATCATAATTGTACTGATGAGATCGTTCAGTGATAATTACAAAGCTATCCCGGTCAGTCAAGATCCTTCTTCGCTTTTTAACAAATTAATAAAGATCCATTAGTTGTGTCTCATCGACTCTTATATTAAAATTAACAAGTGAATAACGCAATCTACCTTAACCTCTCTCTCATTTCCTGAAACAAACGGGACAGTAAATTAATGTTACGGTTCTTTAGCCCATTCACACTTCAGTACAATCGAATATGTATGACAGTCTGTGGAATCGGTATTCGTGATGCATTTTGCTTTTTTTATAGCTGGACAGTTTCTTAAATTTATCATCGCATCAACGAATCACTTTCTCAATAGCTTATTTTTCATATAAAAATTCAAGCCTGATTGCGTAACAAACAAAATTCACGAGAATGAGTTCCATTTGAGAGACACACTGTGTGGGCCTTCATTGTTCTATTACAAATAGGAAGTGATATTTCTCTTCGTGTGACAAGACAGTTTACTAAAAAGTGAAAAAAAAAAAAAAAAAAAAAAAAAACTTTTTTTTTCTTGTGTATGTATGTATATAGAATAAGTTGAGATATATAGAAAAAAAAAATAATAATATGAAAAAAAAAAAAAAAAATTGTGTACAATATATAAGAAGAAAGGGTAGGGATTAATAGTATACTTTACGAGTGAAAGGAGGGGGGGAGGAAGGTGGGGCTACATAAGGTTGCTGATAAGCCGATTTTGTATATACATTGGGTTCATGCGCATATCTCCTTTGCTGATTATGTTGATGATGTTGCTGGGATGGATAGACTCTTCTTTGTAATTTGAATTGCTTCTTCTTTAAGGCAGTTTCCTTTTGAGCAGTAAAGAGCTTGGTAAGAGCTTCCAAAATATTGACAGCATGAATGTTATTTTCCTGTCCAAAAGTCTTTGCTAATTGCGCTGGCTCATCCAATTCTCGAATATCTACCATCACCTTGAGCGTATCAGATAATTCGACATTGATACTGACTAATATACTGTTTTCAGGTGGTGGAGGTGGGGCCGTAGATAGCGTAGGTGGTGTCTGATCGAATCGATAATTGGAAGGTCGGATATCCATCGGTGCATTATCTGAATATCTTTGCCTTGAGGGATTAGAAAACCTACTTGTGGTTGTGCTACTATTGTTATTACTGCTATGACTATCTTTAGTGGGTATCGAAGTAAGCCATGAAGGTCTTGATGATGGTATCGTATTATTATTATTATGGTTGTTATTGTTATTAGTCGTAGCAGTCGGTTGTTCTTTGACAAAAGATCCCCAATCAGATGTCCGTGTATCCGCGTCATGATCACCCCAAGAATCTGTGTCTTTCCATTCCTTCTTCTTTTCAAAATTGTCCACTGTAGCAGCTTCTACACTGGCACCCCAACCTGTATTGGTAAATGGCTCAATATTTTTAGCTACTGCACCCCAACTCTCATTGACAGCCGGCCTGCTAATACGTTTTTCCCATACACTTTCCACTAATTTGGGAGGTGGTGTGGATGTAAATACTCGATTGACGTTGTGTTTAGGTGTGATGGGTTTAAGTTTCGGTGACGGCTGTTTCTGTATTGGTGGTGGGGGTGTCTAAAAAGATATTAAGGAGTAAGTATAGAATAGGACATGTGTGCGTATGATATTTACGGCAGTGGTGGTGTTTCCCCAAAATGGAACGTCAACAAGTGAGGCCTGAGACCAATTAGAGCTTCCTTCAGAAGTAGAAACAGGGGTTCTTGTTGTTAATACAGGTGCAGTCTTTTTCGGAGCAGAGGATGGAGGTTTGTTAAATTGACGATGGTGTTGTTTACTGTTGTTGTTAGAAGAGTGTGGTTGCGTATATTCAGGTTTTTTCTTTTTAGTGGCAATAGGTTTATTTAGACGTTGGGCTAATATCATGTCTTCACCGATCGGTTTAAAATTTTTACCTCGTCGATGGAGGTTACCTGCACCTAGACCATTAGGACCTAGCTTGACACTGGTGTCAAGTAAAGAATCCCAGCCTGGTTTTTTTTCTGCTTTCTTTTGTGACCCCCAACTACTTTCAAGAGGTCCATATTCATCTTCACTATCACTCATTAGGCTTCAAAATAAAAATAAAAAAATAAAAAAATTCGAAAGAGAGAAGAAATAAATAAAAAAAACCTTTGATTGTCCGGGACTTCAAAAAAAAAAAAAAAAAAGGCTTTTTACTATATATCAATATTGTGCGTGTGCAGGCTTTCTCTCTTTTCACATAAAAAATTAAGATAAAATTATCACAACCTAGTCAATAATATCCTTTTCTCCATATTCGTACATGATAAAATAAAAATTAGTCCTCATTTTTATTGCTGTACAAGCCACTTGAATGTTTGCAGGTTTTCTCAATTGAACACCACGCTTTTTTCATTCTCCCTCCATGTCTATTTTAGAGTAGGAAACAATAACGCATCATCTTTATAGGTGATCTACTCTGGCTACTTTGTATGGCTGCATTTGATAAATGCTCGGAGTTGTAAACTTTCCGGTGAGATGCGTTGTACTCCGGATCGGAAAAAAAATTAGCGCTGTGCTATGGGAGGGGGAGGTCATGAGAGAGACCAGTATGTGTGTGTGTGGCCCAAAAAAAAAAAAAAAAAAAAAAATAGAGAAAAGGTCTGGTAAATCGCGCATGAAGTCTATTCCTCCTTTTTAAACAAAAATTTCATCATGGGTAACGTAATTATAATGCACTATGAGATGTTTAGATGGGAAGACGAGACGATTTTTCTTTATTTTGGGGAGCATATGGATGGATGGGTACCCTTCCCGCAGAGTGGGGGAGATAATTATCAACAACACATACGCACACTACATTCCAACATTTTAATTTTCCAATTGGAACAATGTTCATGTTTCTATACACACACCCCAACAATTGGACAATTCCATTATCCATGACAACCACTTCCCATCGACACTCAGTCATACAAAAAAAAAAGCAAATGGCTAAACCCTTGTTTATTTAGGTAAGGGACAACCTAGAGGTTTAAACGCAGCTCGTAAGCTCCGTATCCATCGTCGTGACCAACGTTGGGCCGATAAGCAATACAAGAAGAGAGCTCTCGGTACTGCTTTCCGTTCTTCTCCCTTCGGTGGTTCTTCCCACGCCAAGGGTATCGTCCTTGAAAAGATTGGTGTTGAAGCCAAACAACCTAACTCTGCTATTCGTAAGTGTGTTCGTGTCCAACTCATCAAGAACGGTAAGAAAGTCACTGCTTTCGTCCCCAACGATGGTTGTTTAAACTATGTTGACGAGAACGACGAGGTCTTGATTGCCGGTTTCGGTCGTAAGGGTCGCGCTATTGGTGATATTCCTGGTGTCCGTTTCAAGGTCGTCAAGGTCGCTGGTGTCTCTCTTCTTGCCTTGTACAAGGAAAAGAAGGAGAAGCCCAGATCATAAATTATTTTATCTTCAAATAAACCCACTCACAAAGCACGCCCACACACACACACCAACAAAAATCAACAACAACAATGCTATTCCAATATGATTATTCATGTCCTTTTTTTTTTATTTATTTATCTATTTACAAATGTGCGTGTATATATATTATATGAGAAGGGTGGATCATCACCATCACTTGCCTATGGTGATTTTTCCCCGAGAAAACAAACTGAACGAAAACTTGTCGGATATATTCTTTATAGAGCTTTCAATCTCAGGCTCAGCCTTTAATAGATATGGGCGCAACACATATGCATAAACGGTTTCTGCACCCTAAACGAAAACAATGGACTTAATTAGGGAAACACAAATCTATATTTTTTTCTCTTACTTTAAATTGAGGTAAAACAAGCCAAAGAATCACAAGCGTCTTGCATGTATAGTATACAGAGGACCAAGAGAGAAATACGTCCAGAAAATAAATACCAAGACGCACAAACCCAATGACCGTCCAATAAATGAGCCATTGCGTATCATCGTCAGTTGAAGGAGATTCAATCGCTAAAAACGATGCATAGGCTTTTCTTTCCTTTATGAGTTTCATACGCAAATGATAGTAACCCTATACATATAGACTTACCGGGATAAGCCCACGAAATAACATTGGTCAGGATATGTCCACCGAATTGAAGAAATACCATCAAGGCGAGAAATGTACCGATAGCAACAGGCGGTTTGGATAGTTTGGCTAGCTGATCGGTGACCTGGTATTGCTCTAGTTGATATCTGCATGTTTCTTGTACTGAGCTGATGAGTTGTGTCCATAACGTAGTGTCATGTTGAGGTTTAGGAGCCTGTTCGCAGATAAGAGATTGAAGCATCTTTTTATTTAATAGGAAAAAAAAAGGGTAATACACCCAAACAACCTTTATATGTGTAAAAAAGCTATTTTTAAACATCCGCAAAGCCTTCCTTTTCTTGGCTTTTTGTTATTGTTTCTTTTTTAGATATCCTACAACGTGCAAAAAAAAAGGGGTATTTTTTTTTATTACTATTATTATGAACAAGGTGGTATTTACAGTAGTGATATATAATTTCGTCTCTTATTTTCTCTTAGATGGTTCTTCCTTCGGGTGTTGAAAAGTTATTTCGCTGCTCTAATCGATCTGCTTGTTCAGCCGCAATTGCTTGCATTTCATACACATAGCTTAAAAGGCAACTCTGCTGTTCCTGCGAATGTACTGGGGCTTGGGAAAAATGCGCATGCTCAAGAATATCCTGAATTGTAGGTCGGTTTTTTCGAGCTGTGGTGAGTAACCACGCAATCATGTCCTGCATCTCAATTGACAGTTTTGACAGCGCTGTCTTTTGTTTGGAGAAATCGCCCGTTCTGAGCATTTCCCAGGATTCACCCGTACCAGGTAACACGATGCCTGTCGCCAGCTCAAGTAAAATCAATCCGAGACTATACACGTTAAATAATTAGACTAAAACAAGTGCCCTCTTTCAGGTACATACCTGAATATGTCGGCAGGCTTGTCAAACTCTTCTCTTAATAAATCAGGGGCCATATATCTTCTATCCCCTTCACCTTTAACCCAACGCACATCCTTTTATATAAAAGCGTCAGCAAGGAAAAAAAAATTTACAGACAATCACTTACCACTGGCGTATGGACGGAAATTCCAAAGTCACCGATTTTGATATAGCCTTCATCATCAATTAAAATATTGGATGGTTTTAAATCCAAATGAACCACATCTGCTTGGTGAATATCTCTAACACCAAGTACAATTTCATGGAATATTTTCCAAACGATATCTTGTGGTATTTTTCTTTGTTTAAATTCAATAAACTTGTCCAGACTATGTCCACGTCATTTTAGCATTTAAGCATATAAAGATACTATTGTTTCCTTATTACCTTCCGCTTGAACAGAGTTCCAATTGTATATACAAATAACCTCTTTCTTCCCATGCATTCAACATATTTACACAATATTTACTACTACGGACACATCGTAAATGCTCCACCTCAATTAATTGTTGCCATCGATCGTCCCAACCAGTAAAAGGCAATTTCGATTTCTTCACTGCATTAATCGCTCCGGATCCCAACTCCAGCACTTTCCACACCTCCGCATACTCACCGCACCCCATATTCTTTAATATTGAAAACTTCGCATCAAAATAGGGCGTGATTGAAATCTGCATCAATTTCTCTTCCTCCTCCACTGCAGACACAACCCTTCGATCATCCGCTCCAAACTGCTGGAAATATTCAGTCGTCAGGAAATGGGGCCATTCCGTGATATATTTAGGTGGACTTTTATGCTGCTGGAGTAAGCTCATCTTTAAGGAGGATGATAACACAAACTCTGGTTCGTCTGCTGGTGGGTTATAGCTGGAAAAAAATGCATCCACTTCATCGTCGTACGGTGCGGATTTAGGAATATAGGGTCGACTCAATGGCATCGTTGTCTTTTCATCCTCTTCATCTTCCTCCTCTTCTTCTTGTCCAGCACCAAGATTATCATCCTCATCAAATAGGGAGGAGAGAATAGTCGCACTCTTTCGGCGACTGCGTTGTTGAATCTCTTCATCGTCCGGTGCCAAATTGCTACTTAATAGCAATTCGCTATATAAACTACGGCGAAAAGGTCGATCGCCCAACGAGTATCTTTCATTCAAACCATGTTCATCCTCCTCTTCTTCTTCATCTGTCTCCATCCCATCTTGGAGTGGAGCCCATAACCCATTGTCCCTGACGGGCGTAGCAGGTGGCTCTCTGTCTTCTAAAACAGGTGATTGATTCGCCCAAAACGATTGAAACTCATCATCAGAACCTTGCGTTGCTATGCCCAAATCGGATACCTGTTCGTTCGTAGTGAGAGTAGGGGTCTCAAAAAGTGTGTCGATTTTGGATCGTTTGGCAGCGGGGGCACAGGCGGCAGGTACGGTGGGCGTGGGAGAAGGTGATAGTTCTCGTTTTTTCAAACTGCTATTTTCTGAGGTCAGCTGAAGGCGGTTGGGTGACATGGCCATTAAATAATATAAATAAACTAAAAAAAAAAACTCTATAAATTTCAATAAAAAAAAAGCAGAGGGTATTCTAAAAGAAGAAACAAAAGAGGGGGTCCAAATAGTACAAAAAAAAAAAAAAAAAGGTTGGAAGGGGGATAGATCGTGACTGTGTTCATGTGAGCGTTGCGTGTAACCCATCAAAAACTCTGGCTTACGTCGGATGGGGATATTTTATATGCAGTAGCAATTTAAAACTCACAACCATTAAAAACTAGAATGTGGGGATTTCTTGCTTTGTTTCTATACTACATACATCCGAAAATCACCCGAATTCGAGGCGTCTTTCTACCTTTATAATATCATACTCAAACAAGAAAGAACACTAATAAATATAGGAAGCTCTCTTCATTTTACCACGAGACGTTATATGGTGCCATTAGAACATTGCTTGGGTTACTCAATAATACTACCATCCCACATCTTTCACATCACACCGCTAATTTTTTTTCACAGCTAAAGTTTTGTAGACTAGAAGCAGCGCTGTAGATTACATATCTTTACTTAATGCACACCGAAACAACGTCGGTTGCTCTTTACCAACGCTAACCAAATTAATATGTAGTGGTCAACACTCTTAAGATCCTGGACTCTCGTAGCATATGATAATATTTATTACAACACAAATGTAACTACACTCCTCTTTTACTAAATCATCATTTGCACACAATTAATTTTTCAATTTTTACCGGTACTAGGACCTCCCGAAATTATTTTGACAGGTTCGGCGGTGAGATCCTGTGGTTCAATCGTTTGCCCAGACAAAGTATTACTTTCTGAATCCCATTTAATCGAGCATCTGAGAAATCTTTCACGATCTTCATAACTGTTAACTCCCTTTTCAAAGTTACAATCCAAAGGCAATCCATCTACTTCAGTAACCGTTGCAGAAAGCAAGACAAATGTAGACACCAAAAGTAAGCAGAAACGAGAAGACTTGCTGAACATGATTCCAAGAAAGTGATAATGATTTAATAATAATAAAATTCTTGTATTTTTTTTTTCATGCCCTTTTATACATCCTGTCCATTTTAGCAGTTACGTACTCATACGACCGTCTTTTCTCTTTATTTACCTCAATATTGACGTTGGAAGAGAAACTTTGCATGAACGTCTTTTCTTGTTCTTCTGAATACGAAAGGGAAATAGTTACAAGACCAACCCCTTTTTTACATGGCGAAGTCGTAAGGCATAATAATATGACAATCATAACCAAAATAAAAGAAACGGATGCTAAAGAGGGAGATCATTGGCCTACTTTGGCTTATTTACATTTAAATATTCCCAACATATGCTCTGTCTTCTTACCTATCATTTTTTTATTTTAAAATTTATTCATACAAATATGAGTGGATACTTTGGGATTCCATGGCAGTGTAAATAGTGATTCAAAATTATCCGCAAGATCATCATGGTACATGAACGTTGTATTTATGATAACCCAAGAAACATCTCTGTTCCATTCGTTCTAACCACAGCCAAATTTTAGTACGATATAATGGCTTGTTATATTTTTATAGATGAAATGATATTAACAACACATAAATCATAATATATTACGATAGCCGGATAATGCCCAATGTAAACCATGATAGATTTTCAGAGATAGCTAGAAGAAGCAAAATTTACAATAACGCTTGGAATGGGTTCCGCTGCATGAAATTAGCTTTAATGCGGACGATCCAACACGATACTCATCCACATTTAGTTAGTTTTTACTGTCTGCGTCTTCATGTTAGCGATAAAACCCCCTTCTGAATTCCAACCTGTTGGTACATTATCATTGTCCAGACACTTTCTGATTAGACTCAGACCAAAACTTTAATTGATAGCCAGTAGGCAAATAAAGTCATTTCACGACATTGCTCATGCCATCATTAATAATGTCCTGTACGTTTGACATAGCGGATACCATCCTCCTTGAAATATGAAGGTTTTGCTGACTATTTCGGGTAATTTATTGACAAAGAGCATTTGGCTGCTCAAACAAAAAATTAGCATAAATGTCTTGATCTAGTATCCTTCTTTTTATGCTCTCGAGAGGAACAAATTTTTCCTGATCAACTTTATAGATAATAAAGCTTTGATCAGTGACAAATACGTAATTTTTAGAAAGTAATGATTTTATTATTTGAATAAAAACAAATGTACCTGTTAAAATGATATACCATTTTAAGACAGTCATCAAACTAGTTTATAATAAAAGATCTTGTAACACTCAATTGTGTGACCTGTCAAAACTCGATATAACTTTCTGCGTAACAGCAGGTACGTGAAGCACTTTATTAGAAAAGATAAAAGTAGCGATTGTTTATTTTGTCTCTACTCACTAATATGACAATCACAAGCAGACTTAATGTTCTTGATTTTATCAAATCGTACTCAAATAAACGATTTAAGTGAACACTAGAACATAGGAAGCTTTTTATTTCTCAATGATAAAATAGCAATGCATTATACGTCACCTTTCTAAAAATGAATTAATTACTTGATGATACAAAATTAAGATTTTTTTCTCATGAATTATACAGACACAGAGAATCTTTCTTTAAGCATCTCAAATTTTGTAGACTAAAGACCGCAAAAGACCTACTCATATTAATTGTGCTTTAAAGTATATACTTTTAATTTGATCTGCACAATTTTAAACAGTAGTGCTTACTTTTTCTACTAATAACGGACTAAAGCAACTTATATTGTCCTTTAAGTGTATTATCCCATTAAATACATAATGATCAATTTTATCACTGTAAAAGTCTGAGACTTTGGACTATAATCTATGATAATATTTATCATTGTCCCAACCTAGCAATTCATTTTTTTTTTTTTTTTTACTTTGTTTTCTTTTCGAATTATTAACCGAGAAAATTATCATCTTTTAAACGTCTCAAAGCATCTTTTAATAGATTTTCTTTATGTTTACTTGTATGAACACGCTCTTCTTCTTGATCGGACGATCCCTGATCTAGTGCTGTCATTTTAGTAGAACAATACTCGCCCCGACAGAACCTGACCCTATAGCTCCATTTTTATGGTCACAATTTAAGGGCTGCCCATCTACTTTTGTAAATGTCACAGAAAGCAAAATAAATGTAGATACAAAAAGTAGGCAGAAACGAGAAGACTTGCTGAACATAATCCCAAGAAAGCAATAATGATTTGATATTGACCTCAATGTCGGCGTTGGCAAAGATACTTTGCATTAACTTTTTTTATTTATTTTTCTTCTGTAAATACGAAAGCAAAAACCGGATAATTATAAGGCCAATCCCTTTCTTACCTCACACATATTACATGGCAAGGATATAAAACCTAATAATATGATGATCATAACAAACTAAAAGAGAGACATACATGAAATATAGCTAAGGATGTTGCTATTTTCTCTACTGCTCTTTTAAATATAGGTTGATCTTATGAAGTACACATCACTGATATATGTTTTGTCTTCTGATCCATTCTTTTTGTAATATGTTGTTAAAGTAAGAGTTGATTATCAATAATGGCTCTAAGGTTTCATGAGTGTAAATATAAACGTTATTAGGAGATCGTCATTGTACACAAGTCTAATATGCCGCTACAAACAACATGGAAACACCTATCCCTCTTTTTGTTGTTTTTTACAATTTTATGGTACAGAAAGTTGAGTCATATGTCATTAAGCAATGACGACATATATAATCATTACTCAATTGTTTAATACTATCGATTGTAACAGAAATGAAATTAATTTACAGAAAATAAGCGAAGGGGGAGGAGGGGTGGTTCAGATACACAGTTTCTGGAATCCGCAAACTTTAAATCAGTGCATAATATATGTTGATCATTAAATCCGGTTAATTTATGTGGACTCCGCCCACGGACACAGCTGCGTTGCTTTATTCAATATCCATGAAATCTTTTTAGACCAACCCCTACTTTCTATTAAGACGGACAAGCTATCGCCTATAAACCCATTAGGATTTACATAACATAATTGGGTTATGCCTGTCATGCTCATTTTGCGATACCCCAATAACTAACTCTGATCAATTTAAATTCCGAATTTTTACACGTCATTCCAGGTACATGGTATATGGAGCGCAGCAATGTTGCTCCGCGAAACTGTTTTATCAGTGATTCGGGATTATGTGCTAGTTATAAAAATTACTGGTTTGAATACTATCATTAACAATGATATTTTTTTTTTATTTTCCCAGAGGCAAGTAATATAAGAGGCTCGTTCTTTATTGATTGTCGGCTGAATTGATGTGAGCCCCCCCCCTTGAACACATTCTTCCGTTACTATTATATTACTGCAGCTATCAAACGGTTTTTTTTGTATGAATGGTGTATTTTTATTACCTATAAATGAGTTTTATTTAGATTGTAACACTTGGTTATCTCTACTAAGTAGCTTCTTGTGAATGATGTTTTTGACTTTTTTATGTGATGCATAGATGTCTTACCTATATTTACCCAAATGGACTCATTGCTGATAAAAATAAACCCGTATTAAATAAACCGGATTTGATTATTCAACATTGATATACGGTCAGGTATTTATTTGAAAAGTAGTTGGTTAATTTTGTCACTCGTAAATTATTAATAAATGAATTAGCATGATTTTAGAAACATCTGTTTCTAAATATAAACGACAATAGATGATTCTTACACCTTCTCCTAAAATATGCTGCATGAAAGTGTTAGTCTAAATATGAGCGACAATGACTGATTAATTGATATACACCTGCCAATATCAAAAAGACATCATAACTGGATCTTTCTCAACCATATATAAGAAAGTACTTTTGGGTAGACCTCAAAACAATTATATTATACTAAATCTCATATGAAGACATTCTCAGTAATTACCGCTTTTCTTTTGTTCGCTATCTTGCAAGTTTGGGCTTCTCCCGTTTCTGAAGCTGAAGAAGTAGTGTAAGTTTATAATTACAATTATATGTATTTTCCTATTATTAACAAAATTATTGGCAGTACTCAAGGTTTCAACGAAGTCACCGAAGCAGGTCATGGCGGACATGGTGGCGGACACGGTCACGGTCATGGCGGACATGGTCATGGTCATGGTGGACACGGTCACGGTCATTAAGATCATACTCTTTAGGTTTCAAGATTTTGATTGCCCATTTTGATTATATGATATTTTTATCTTATATTTTGTTTGCAATAAAAAATCACCCTTGAAGTTTTATCCATACTAGTGCTGCGGTCAAAAACATAATAATACGGCAATCACATATAAGGATAGGTAAATACAGTTATTTCGAGCAGATATATATCAAGATCATTACAAATTTCATCGCTTGACTGTTGCAATTAGTGTATTTGACCAATTCGTTGTAAACTGAGAATTTGAGACAGTATCAATAAATGCTTTGATCTGCGGTAATTTCAGGCACGATGTAATCTCTAATCATAGAAAAATAGTGATAACAACATATCTAATTAAAGTAGATGATAGTGAAAATTATGCTCCATCAGTGATTTACACTGGCTTGATCATATCAACATTAAAAGGATATTATAATTTGTATTGTTGACGAAGGGCTTAGATGTTAAAACTGTGCTCGAATAAGTCGTAAAAAAAGTAAAACATGCTGAGGTTAATGATGCTTCTGGCGAAGGCTAGGATGTACGTTCATCCCCTGACATAATTTTCATTCAAGAGCTCTATGAACACATGAGGTTTAAACACACCACAGTATTTTCTAGCTCATTTAGTATATGAGTTTGATAAATAAGAATACCTGAAAGGCAACTAAATTAGACACTTCCGAATGAACAGTGATGTTTTCTAGTGGATACAATTAAATAAATGGGGTCTCATAATCGCCGAAAAAAACGATCACATGGTAGAAATGTTTACTAAAATTGCTCGCTATCTTTATTAGCTGCTGCGGCAGCGTCATATCTAACTAAACATTATGCTGATTTGGAAATAGTAGCATAAATTCTATTTTATCAGCTTTTCTTTTCCATGTTTTCCAAAACTACTAATGCGCTTCTAAAGAGAGATAGGGACATCGATTTATTCATTTTTAATACGTACTACCGTTTTTAACATAAGAAATACTGCTTATTCATTAGCTTGTTTCTTAGAACTAGAATAAGGCTGTAGGAATAGAATTTGTATCATCAGATACAAGTGTTATTATTAGTTCAATTCATATCCCCTGTCCCCTAGATTGTATTTTATGAGACTGACGAGAAAAGACAAATCAAGTAGAACAGGTTTATTTCAAGAGACATAAACATAAATCAAGGATAATGATAAATTGAAACTCTTAAAAAGTTCTACAAAGATACCATATACGATAAGGGGGGGGGGAGAAATTTCAATATAAAAGACAGACTTTTACTCGAAACAAAAGAAAATTAAAAAACATCTACAATATGAAATCATTCTCAGTAATTACCGCTTTCCTCCTTGTTGCCGTCTGTCAAGTTTGGGCCTCTTCTGCATCTAATGGTAGAAAATATGCGTAAGTGAGATGCACGCCATTATATATGAAGTTGATTAAGTCTAATTTGGAAAATTATAATAATAGCGCTCGTGATGAAGTCAATGCGGCTGACGAGCAATATCATGAAGCTTATCATCATTGTGATGATTGGCACTGTTGGTAGTCTGTCCTTTGGTTGTTCTCCTATTTAATCTTAATTGATTGTCCAAATTTTTCCATCATCTTCATTTTTTGTTTTTTATTAAATAAAACTTGTTTTGATTGATACTGCAATTTTCTGTATTTAAATATAATAACATTGTTTTAATGATGTAAATCCCACCCCCGTTTTTTTTGTATCTTTGTTGCTGTTACTGAAAATTCTTCTTGGTACTATTAAAAATGAAGCGCTATATTTATCTTGCTTAATAACAACACTGTCTTTCATTACTGCACACTTAAATTTTGCGCTATATCAGGCACTGTCAATAGTCATCAGGCTGTTTACAATTTCAAGATCAACAGACGCTTATAATCATATTATACCTATAATGCCGAAAAAAACTAAACCGTTGTAACTACCAAATTGCGTTTGGAACTTAAGTAAATAATGTAAGATCGTATCTTTTTTTTTTCTGAATAGATATAAAAATTTGATAGTTTTAAGCGGTAGTTAGACTATACTGTTATTTTATTATTTTTGATTGAATTGATCAATGAGAGAAACCTTTCTGGGTGTATAAGGTTCTTCCAAGTAATCGACATCTTCCTTTGTTAATTTGATGTCAATTGCACCAATCAAGTCGTAAAGCTGTTCAGCTTTAGAGACACCGATAATAGGAGATACAACATAAGGCTTCGTGTAGTGCCAGGCTAAAGCAATTTGGGCATTGGAAGCACCATACTTCTTGGCAAGCTCTCCGACACGATCGATGATAATCTCATTGCTATCTTGCTTAGCATCAGGCATCAAAACGTTCTGTTGGAAAAAAGTCTTTGATCGAGCGGTATCTCTATTCTTGCCAGTAAGTTCACCAGTAGCCAATGGGGAGTATGGGATACCTGCGATACCAGCATCCATACAATAGGGGATCATCTCTCTCTCTTCTTCACGATAGAGAAGATTATACGCGTTTTGCATTGACACAAATTTTGCCCACCCTCTGCGCTCAGCAATGGAGTTTAGCTTTTGGAACTGCCATGCGCACATGCCACTGGCTCCAATATATCTGACTTTTCCAGAGCGAACCAAGTCATTCAATGCTTCCATTATTTCTTCCATGGGGGTTTCCTAAATTTTTGAAAATATAAATGGTAGGCTCTTGCTAATATATTTTACATCTTTCTGTTTTTCTTACGGTGTCTAAACGATGGATTTGATATAGATCGATATACTCAACATCAAGTCGCTTCAAAGAGGCGTCTACGGCATCAAAGATGTGCTTACGAGAGAGACCGTAGCCGTTAACTAGTTCAAAGTTCTGATCCATGTCCATGTAACCAAAACTCTCTATGTTGGAATAAACAGGTCCGTAAACTTTTGTAGCAATGACAACACGACCTCTGGGAGCATTCAATTCTTTAAGAGCCTTTCCGAGAACAATCTCACTTTGGCCGTTAGCATACATATTAGCAGTATCAAAAAAGTTGATACCAGCATTGTAAGCTTCTTTAATAGCTTCAATTGATTCAGCTTCGTCTTTAACCCAAGGACTCCATTTTGGGCTACCGTAGGACATACAACCGAGACCGATTCTGGAAACCTTTAAAGTTATTTAAGAATGTGTACCCTTCTTTTGTTACTGTTGAATTGTTACCCTCATGCCTGTGTTGCCAAAACGAACATATTTCATTTTTGGGGCTTCTTTGGTGCTGGTAGAACTAGACATTATATAAAAATTGAATTAAAAACTTTATGGGACAAGGATCACTTCTTTTCTTCGGTTCTTATATATGTATATTCATTCGAATCGGGATTTAATCGTGTTCATTGGTTGGCCTAAAATGTAATAATATTACGTATTCGTTTACCAAAATCGATAGACATCCGCATTGTCGGTCTGATATTGGTACTAGTCATTATGGGATATGAATGTTTGGCAATGCCATTGGAAGATTCTTACTAAACACCTTTTATACTTTGGCTTGCATTATTAAAATTCTCTTAAACTGTGATGAAAATGCTTCGCCGCTTCATTTACTACCTATTTCAAATTAAAGGCGATGAGGCGACAGGGTCCAGAAAGGTTCCTAAAAGCGCTAACATAAACTTACCAAATAAAATTTTTATATTACGTTTTGTTTTACCCTTTTTGGATACAAAAAAAAAAAAAAAATAGACAGAGCTGTCAGGTGTTCTGATATGTCACGACCAATTTTTGTAAACATGAGTACAAAATTCCACAGCCTAAGCCTTATTAGGATATACGCTATTAGTTATTATTATTATATGGCGGTAAGCGATATTCCCAATATATCTCATATAAAATACCTGTTATTCCAAATAGGGTATAGTCTGCCAAACAACAACCTTCAAAACTCTAAATAATCGAGAGGGGAAATGTTAAAAGCAAAATTGAAGCAATAATTTTGGCCGTAATTCTGATGGCAAATGCAGCCATTTTTGACTATATCGCCAGTTTGATAAAATAATAAAAATTGACTGCCAATCGCATAACTTTAACTCCAAAATAATTGATTTTGTTATGCTTAAAGACAAATCAAATAAATATTAGAGGATTATCGTTGAAATAAATAATGGATTCTATTACAATGACATTTGATAACTTTATGAGGGAAAAAAAGAGATGGTTTGAGGTTTATTTAAATAAAATTTACCGATATTATCCAACAATGTTCATTCTTGTTTCACTCTTTGATGTGTGTGTATGAGTGTATAAGTATTGAAATACTTTCGTATTCATCCCCCTTTCTTCATTAAGCAAACCAATAGGTAAATATTTCGTATCTTTCAAGGTTAATACAACTTTACCTATTCCTTTTATTTTTTGGCATTTTCTGAAACGCAAGTAACTAAATAGAATTAATTATGTGTTATTTTTTAACAGTGTTATCCATAAATTTTATGCATATGATGTGAACTATAGGCCAAAATAAATAGTAGCAACTATAGTATATGTAATCCATCCGTCGGTCTTTTTAATTTCAGGTATGTAAATTTTCTCTTTATGTGAGAATCTTTTGTGCTCTATCACCTCATTAAGTATGGTAAAAAAAGCAGAAAACTGTGTTACGTTAATTAAAAGGCACATTTGGAACAAAATGGTATCATTTGTTCTTAAATAGAAGACTTTGGTCGTGTTTTTAAGCGGCAAATAATTAAGCCATTAATGTTTTTTTATTTTTAATTGGATTGAGCATTTTAGTTTATATAAGATTCTTCCAAGTAATCAACATCTTCCTTTGTTAGCTTGATGTCCATTGCATCAATCAAGTTGTAAAGTTGTTCGACTTTAGAGACGCCGACAATAGGAGATACAACATAAGGCTTTGTGTAATGCCATGCTAAAGCAATTTGGGCATTGGAGGCATCATACTTTTTGGCAAGCTCTTCAACACGTTCGACGATAGTATCGTTACTATCTTGCTTGGCATTAGTCTTTGGACTGTTCTGTGGGGAAAAAGCCTTTGATCGAGTGGTGTCTCTGTTTTTGCCTGTAATTTTGCCACCAGCCAATGGGGAGTATGGGATACCTGCGATACCAGCATCCATACAATAGGGGATCATTTCTTTCTCTTCTTCGCGATTAAGAAGATTATATGCGTTTTGCATTGACACAAATGTTGTCCATCCTCTGCGCTCAGCAATGGAGTTTAACTTTTGAAACTGCCATGCAGCCATGGTACTGGCTCCAATGTATCTGACTTTTCCAGAGCGAACCAAATCATTCAAGGCCTCCATTATTTCTTCCATAGGGGTTTCCTAACATTGTGATATTTAGACGTTAAGCTTTGATAATATAATTCGCATGTTTTCTTTTTCTTACGGTGTCTAGACGATGAATTTGATAGAGATCAATATACTCAACACCAAGTCGCTTCAAAGAGGCATCAACGGCATCAAATATATGCTTACGAGAGAGACCATAGCCGTTGACTAATTCAAACTTCTTATCTAAGTCAGCAAAACCAAAACCCTCTATATTCGAATAAACAGGTGAGTAAACTTTTGTAGCAATGACAACACGACCTCTGGGAGCATTCAGCTCTTTAAGAGCCTTTCCAAGAATAATTTCACTCTGGCCGTTTGAATACATGTCAGCAGTATCAAAAAAGTTGATACCAGCATTATAAGCTGCTTTAATAGCTTCGATGGATTCAGCTTCGTCTTTCACCCAAGGACTCCATTTTGGGCTACCGTAGGACATACAACCGAGACAGATTCTGGAAACCTTTAAAATTACTTAAGTATGTATACTATTTTTTTTGTTACTGATGGATTGTTACCCTCATGCCTGTGTTGCCAAAACGGACATATTGCATTTTTGGGGCTTCTTTGGTGCTGGTAGAACTAGACATTGTATAAAAATTGAACTAATGAGTGTGTAAAAAAGTATCTCTCCTTTTCGTATTCTTTTTATATGTTTAACTATTTCTCCGGGTTACCCTAAAATGTAATAATATGACCTATTCCTGAACCCAAGGTGGCACACATCCAGTGCTGCGGCTTAAGTTTTGTATTAGTAATTATGGGATCTAAGAGCTTAATACAATTGGAAATTCTCACTAAGTTCCTTTTATATTTTGGTTTACGTATGCTTATACCCCCAATGGAAAGGCGTCCGGCGTTTCCGCGCAACGCTGGGACAACCCTTTGTGAGACATAAGAGTCTGACAATACTATAAGAAAATTTTTACTACGTAGATACCTTCTATCTTTTTGTTTACGTTAATTGTTAAAATTTTCTTAGGTTGTGATAAAAATGCTTCGCAGCTTGTCTTGCTATCTACTGCAAGTTCAAAGACAACATCAATATGAAGCTCAAAAACGCCTATAAAAACCGCTAGCATAAAGCTACTAAATATAACTTTGGTATTACGTTTTATTTTGCCTTTTTTGGGTGAATAAAAAATAGACTGAGCTGTCAGGTGATCTGATATGTCACGATGTTTTTTTGTAAAATTGGGTACTATAAAACTCCAACGCCTAGACCTTATTAGGATTTAACTACGCTATTGTTTACTTTCATTAATAGTGGTAACTAATATTCTCAAATCGAGCATTTTTTATGTGGTAAAATGTTTGGGTACTATAAAAGCTGCAATTAATGCCATAAATAAGATACTTGTTATTCCAAATAGAGTGTAGTCTGTCAAACAATAGTCTTCAAACTCTAAATTCCTAGTCGAGTGGGGGAAATGGTAAAGGAAAATATTAGCAGCAATTAACAACAACCTTGACTGTAATTATGGTAGCGAACGCCGTCAATTTTTAACTATATCGCATGTTCTTGGTAAAAATATCAAAGGTTGACGTCTAATTGCACAACTTTAACTCCAAAATAACCAGCAAATATAGCCATAAATATCGAACTTATTATACCTAGAATACACATAATGAACTTTAAAATAATATTGTCGAAAGAAATAATCCTTTTCAATGGAATTTGATAATTTGATGATTGAAAAGAGAGAAAGATGGTAGGTTCATTCAAATAACTTTTATCGCTCGTATCCAAGCATTTTTTTCAACATGCTTTTTTCTTTTTCTTTCCCTTCGCTTCTTTTGTATCTAACTTCTTGACGTATCTGTATGTGTAAAAATGTTGCAAATTTCTTCACCTTGTTGTTAATGATTCCTCCCCCCCTTTACTCTTTAGGCTATAACCAATAGGTGGATATTTCATATCTTTCAAAATTAGGACAGCTTTACCTACTCCATTTCTTTTGTCTGAATTGTATGAAACTTATTTAACTGATCCTAATTAATTTTACTACTTTCTAACAGTGATGTGTATGGATTTTATGCATATAATGTCACTTCGAACAGAGAATCAGTAAAGTAACAATAATATATTTAATCTGCTCATGAGTCTTTTTAACTTAGTTGCGTAGCTTTTCTATTTGTGTGGTTTATTCTTACGTATACTACTACCTCATTAAATATATAAAAGTGTGAAAAGACTGTGTCGAGTTAACTACAAAAGTACATTTGGAACTGAATAGATCATGCAAATTAGTATCACTTGATTTTATTAATGGAGGATTTTGGTCATATTTAAGCGGCAAATAACAATGTTACTAATTCTTTTTTATTGATTGTATTGAGCAGCGATAGAAACATGTCGGGGTGTATAAGTTTCTTCCAAATAGGTGACATCTTCCTTTGTTAACTTAATGTTCATAGCACCAATCAAGTCGTGAAGTTGTTCAACTTTAGAGACACCAACAATAGGAGATACAACATAAGGCTTCGTGTAGTGCCAGGCTAAAGCAATTTGGGCATTGGAAGCACCATACTTTTTGGCAAGCTCTCCAACACGATCGATGATAATCTCATTACTATCTTGCTTAGCATCAGGCATCAAAACGTTCTGTTGAAAAAAAGTCTTTAATCGAGCGGTGTCTCTGTTCTTGCCAGTAAGTTCACCAGTAGCCAATGGGGAGTATGGGATACCTGCGATACCAGCATCAATACAATATGGGATCATCTCTCTTTCTTCTTCGCGATAGAGAAGGTTATACACGTTTTGCATGGATACAAACTTTGTCCATCCTCTACGCTCAGCGATAGAGTTTAACTTTTGGAACTGCCAAGTCATCATACCACTTGCTCCGATGTATCTGACTTTTCCAGAGCGAACCAAGTCATTCAATGCTTCCATTATTTCTTCCATGGGGGTTTCCTAAATTTTTGAAAATATAAATGGCAAGCTCTTGCTAATATATTTTACATCTTTTTATTTTTCTTACGGTGTCTAAACGATGGATTTGATATAGATCGATATACTCAACATCAAGTCGCTTTAAAGAGGCATCTACGGCATCAAAGATATGCTTACGAGAGAGGCCATAGCCGTTGACTAGTTCTGAGTTCGTATCCATGTTGCTCATACCAATACTTTCCACGTTAGAAAATACAGGTCCGTATACTTTGGTCGCAATAACAACACGACCTCTAGGAGCATTCAATTCTTTAAGAGCCTTTCCAAGGACAACCTCACTTTGGCCGTTAGCATACATATCAGCAGTATCAAAGAAGTTAACACCAGCATTGTAAGCTTCTTTAATAGCTTCAATTGACTCAGCTTCGTCTTTGACCCAAGAACTCCATTTTGAGCTGCCGTAAGACATACAACCGAGACAAATTCTAGAAACCTTTAAATTATTTGAGTATGTGTATTAATGATTTTCTTTGCTACTGGATTATTACTCTCATGCCTGTGTTTCCAAAACGAACATATTGCATTTTTGGGGTTTCCTTAGTGCTGATAGAGCCAGACATTTTATAAAAAGTTTATGAGACAAAAATTATTTCTCTTTTTCGCATACTTAAAAGAATATTGACTCGAATCGGGACTTAATAATTTTTCTTGCTTGGCCTAAAATGTGATAAAATTACGTATTCCTATTTCCGATTCGAGAGGCGTCCAACGTTTCCACCAGAGGTTTGTACAAGTCATTATGGGAACCAACAGTTTGGCAGCACATTTGGAAGATTTAAACTAAATGCCTTTTAGATTCTTGCTTGCGTTATTAAAAGTCTCTTAAGTTTTACGAGAAATGCTTTGTGGTTTGACTTAATATTTATTGCAAGTTCAACGACAATAGGGAAATGGAGTTCAAAAACGCTCCCAAAAACACAAGCATAAAATTACTAAATATAATTTTTATCTTACGTTTTATATTGCCTATTCTGGGTGAATACAAAATAGGCAGATCTGTCAGACGATCTGATTTGTCACAATGGCTTTTGTAAAAATAATTGCAAAACTTCAATGCCTAAACCTTATTAGTATTTACGGGATTGAATATTGTTTATTGAATGGAGGTAACCGATATTTTCAAGTGAGGCTTTTTACGTGTTAAAAGGTTTGAAAATTACAAAAGCTGCAGCATATCGCAAATAAGATACTAGCTATCCAAACTAGAGTATAGTATTGCAAATAATAACTTTCAGAACTTTGAATAACAGAGAGGAAAAAATAGTTAAGTAAAAAATTGGCTACAGTTAGCAACAATTTCGACCGTAATTTTGACCAATGTAGTCAAAAGATTGTCATATTTGTCATGAACAGAGTATCAGTTTATACTATTTTCAATAATGGATTTATCCAATTACTTCTGGGATTCTTATACGTCCCTTGTTATGTCATACTTAATTCCATTGAAATATGAACGGTTATTGTATAATTTTCTTGTTTTATTTATTTGAGGTGAAAATAACAAAGAGTACTGTTTCATATCCATAAAGTACATGAACAATTATGAAATCTGATCTCAGCTTGACATATAGAGGGGGCTGGTGATGTGGCGAACCAATAAGAATATATCCGCTAATATGATTTTCATAATACAAAGGCTGTATGTATTATAATTGAGTGACAAGTTAAGAAGTAATTATATTCCTGGAATTAAGCACCATTTACCATTCATTTTTGTGTAACAAAGAACTTATAAATATACATGCTATCAACAAAAGCAGTTTTCTTTTACCAAGGTATTCGTCATTTTTTTTTATATGTTAAGAAAAACCCACTTGTTCTATTAAATATAACACAACATCTATTTGTTTCATGTTTTGTGTATGGCAATTAGTTGTTTTCTTCAAACATACTTGTTTATAGAACAACATGTGCGTATTCCTTTTAAAATAATTTGTGCAATCTGTTGTGCTCGTAGTCTACTTTCCAATAGTCTAAACACGAGTGTGATGTTATCGAAAACTCCCGTTGCTGGTTTTTTGAAGGCGCTCTTTACATTTTTTTCTTGTACTTTTATGATTTGACATACAACAAAAATGTTTAAGAACCTGTTTAAAAGAGGTTCAAACAGATAAATTTAAAAATAACATTAAAGTTTTTATATAGCTGGTGGTTGTGGAATGGCTTGGACATTTTGCGTAATTCGTTGGTAATCTCAAAGTTTCTACAAAACCGAGTATATGGATAGGATAAACTTAGGCATACTGAAAATATTTTATTGGATCTACACAACTTGTAATTTTTTTATCATTCATTTTGAAGATTTATCTCACTAGTAAAAGCATGACTTTGAATCGTGTCGGAAATGCATTTTTAAGAGCCACAACGAAAAAAAAAGAATTACAAGAAAAGCCTTCGATGATAATATATGTGTGCATAAAAAAGAACAATTTTGAATTTACTAGTTTGAGAAAGATGACAAATTCAATTGCCCTTGTTGTAAAACGTAACCTGAATTTAGAATAAATATTTTGGAAGGTTACACTATTTGCACGTAGCCCAATTAAAAGGCGGTAACCGCGCCCAACAATTAGGTATAAAAGAGGGCGTATTTTCTTTGTTCTTTGAGTCCAGGTTTTTCATTTCTTCTTTTGAAAAAAACTAAAATTTCTCTCATGTCACATACTATTGATAAAACAACATCCGCAGACGATCTTCTCAAAATCTACAACATCCGATTAGACGGTAAAGTAGCCATTGTTACTGGATCAAACACTGGTATTGGTTTAGCCACTGCTCGTTCTTTAGCATCGGTTGGAGCCAAAGTCATTATCCCTTGTCGTACTCTGGAAAAAGCTCAAGGTGCTGTTAAAGTGATTAAAGAAACTGTCCCCGAAGCCGATTTAATTGCTATGCAACTTGATTTATCCGACCTTGCTTCTGTGAGGAAATTCGCCCAAGATTTTTTACAGCTCGACCTCCCTCTGCATATTTTGATAAATAACGCCGGTATTATGGGAACACCCAAATCATTTACCAAGGACGGTTTCGAATCACAATTTGGGGTGAATCATCTTGCACATTTCCTTCTTGTCGATCTCTTAACAGAAAAATTAAAGGCTAGCGCACCTGCTCGTATTGTCATTACATCTTCCAGTGCAAACAGTCAATTTGTCCCGGTCTCCGGTCTTGATTTCGACAACCTAAATTCGGAAAAAGAATACGCTTCTTTCCCTGCCTACGGTCGATCTAAATTTGCCAACGTGCTCCATGCTAAGGAGCTACAACGTCGATTTGATGCTGAAAATGTAGACATTACCGTAACAAGTCTTCATCCGGGATACTGCAAGTCAGAACTGGGGAGATACATGTCCTTTTCATCTTTATTCAATATGCTGAGACACATGAAGAGTTTTAAAATTGGTCTGGAAATCATGTCCTACCTAAAGACGGCAGAGATTGGCGCCTCAACCAATGTCTTTTGCGCTGTATCCCCTGATGTTATTAAGGGCGAGTTTTATAGTGACAATGCTGTGAATACTTATCTTTTACATGAAGAAGCAAATAATGAAGCCATGGCCAAGAAACTTTTCGAAGTGTCGCGTGAACTAGTAAATAAGACTCTTTAAATAGTGATATCTTTGTACATACAATAATAAACAAAGAAACTCTTACTAAGCTGTAGAATTCTTTTGATACCAGCAGGCTGGATAGAGAAACTACTGTTCATCATTGGCCACTTTTTTAATCTGACAGAAATCATTTACAGGTTTATGCATGCATTATTTTTATCATTCTGTGGGTCGAATGCAACAAGAGTGATGACATTGCGCCAGTCAAATTTTTTGCATAATTATAGCTGAATGATTCTTTTACATAGGAGGACTCAACCCTCCTAGTATGATTTACAAGGCATAAATTACTTTCTTTTAAATTTATAAAGGACCTTGTTTTTTTAACATGTCGTCATATTAGGAGACGGTTACCAAGGTTTTGGGCGTTCACAATTTGTTGGAAAGATACACAAGATTGCTTAGGTAAATAAGAGAATCAATGCAAGCACAAATACAAACATAGGATAGAAATATGCATGTCATGATACTCGAAACGTAACATTTGGGGGGAGATGGTTCAAAAATACTTTGTACACCGTCATAATGATCGAGAAAAAACCAATGCTCAGGGATTTTAATTCCCGCGCCACTTTTTGTTGCCCGTTGTTGTTATTGATGTATTTTTGTAAGTATTTGTCTGGAAAGAAATCAGAAAATATACGCAATAAAAAGAGAGTGAGTAAAGAGAGAAGGAAAAAAAAAGGTATCAAGAAAGAGAAAGATGCCATGTTTATTTAAAAAATATGCGCATGACATCACTGAAACTTACCACGGAAAACCGCGCACTATTTAAAAAGGGCCACAGATAAAAAAAAAAACTCTTCTTCTTTATACACACACACAAAAAAAAAAAAAGAAAAAAATGCTCGATAACATGCTTTCATACAGTGGTGGACTTGTAGGTCTCATCATTTTAATTCTCGACTTGATTGTCATCTTTGAGGTAATGAACTCGAATCGTGAGATTACTGGTAAACTCGGTTGGTCTCTCTTGGTCTTTTTCTTCCCTGTTGTTGGATTGATTCTTTACTTGTAAGTATTTTATCCGTGTGTGAAAAGGAGGGGGTTCGCTGAAACTCATTATTTTTTTCTTTTCTTCTTCGTAGCCTTTTAAGTGGTCGTAGTGAACATAATGCTCGATACGAGGCGATAGTCTAACATCTTATGTTGTACCCGCTAAAGAAACTGTATTCTCTACACTGTTTCCTTTGTTTTTAATGTGTGATAATAATAATAAAAAAGCCCTTTCTCCTTTGAAAAAGAAATCCTTGTGATACCACCCATTTTTTTTATTTTAACATCTATTCAATACGACAACGATCAATACGGACGGTATCTTGGGGACTACAAAAGGTGATTAATTGCCTGCGTTTAAACCCCCTTCACCATCGATGTAGACTTACCGATCTGTTTTATCCGTTCTAACCAAACCCATTCTCTTGACTACATTCATACCATCACTCACTCTACCAAAAATCGTATGTTTACCTGTTGCAAACATGTAAATATTTTGAAAATAAGAATGTAAAACCTCTTCTTACCATCCAACCAAGGCGTAGGTGCTAATGTGATGAAAAACTAAAAAAAAAAGTGTTACCATCGTTACTTTACTCCCCATTTTTTCTTTTTACCTGAGAACCGTTTGTGTTGGGTCCGGAATTAGCCATACTGAGGATACCAGCACCAGTATGCTTGAGTTCAGGGTGAATTTCATCCGCAAATTTCTCACTAGAAAACAAACACTGTTAATTCCACTTTCTTTCTTTCTGTCCGCTATCCTGTTTTTTTTTACCCGTAAATAGAAGCGCCACCACGGCCAGTACCAGTGGGATCACCACCTACATTGAAAAAAATGTTAATGAGTTGTTTACAGTGAGGGTGAGCCATTGTGTGCTATTTGCCTTGAATCATAAAGTCCTATAAATCAAGTATTAGTAAAGAAGAAAGAAAGAGGGCCCCGCTAAAAGGAATAAAACTCACGGCAATGATACGATGGAACTAGGAAAAAGGGAAAAGGTTAACAATGGACTGACAAATAAATTTACTCATGCTTACATCAACACCGTTGTAATAGCCACGCTTTGCCTATAGAATGCAACAGTTAGTTTGGGTCACGATCGATTAGCTAAAAATAACAAGAGGAATTACGAGTTCTAAAAAGTTTTTGCAGGTTCTAATGGAATAAATAAGTAACGAGGAAACATTGTATTGAAAGTGTATTGTTTTACTTTGGTGCGTGATCCCAGTAGAGTTCGACATGGACGGAGCCCATGGAGGTATCAAGAATAACATTTTCTCTATCTGACATTTTCAAAATAAAAAAAGGTTTGTTTTTAAACACACAAAAAAAAATAAAAATTGTTTTTAGTGTATGAGCTCCAGTAGCAGTAAGGACAGACAGCCAATAATATAAGGTCGGTCAACCAAAAGGCAAAAGTGCTATTATATTATGCAAAAAAAAAAAAAAAATAGGGTTTCTATGTACATATTACAATTGTTGGGCACGCCAATCCTCTTCCTCTTCACTGTCACTTTCATCATCATCAAAGATAGATTCTGTATGTTTCACAGGCTTACTCTTCAAAAGTTGTCTTACGCTTGATTTTAAACCTACACGAATCTCATCCTCATCCACTGGTTTGGTCTGCTTTACGACCTTGCCTGATTGACGCATTAATTTCAAGGACTCGACTCTTTTATCAAACATTTCCTGTTCTCTCGAAATGTCATCATGTCTTTCCAGCCAAAAGGTTTCATCATCCTGATCTTGATCCTCTTTGGCTTCTTTGGTCACATCAATCATGGCCTCATTGAACATGGCCAGGTCCTTTTCTAAATCCGCCTGCGCTTGCTCTTCAGGCGCTAACGTACCTTGGATACGCGCCTCTTCTTCTGGGTCGTCAAAAAATCCTGTAGGAATAGCTCCATTCTCCTCCTCTGCCTCCTCCTCTACTTCCTCCACTTCTTCCATCACTTCCTCTTCTTGTCTAGCATCAAAGAAATCGTTGGGCAAATCCATCTCTTCATCAGAAGAAGACACTTGTTCATCCAGTTCAATATCTTGCATCTTTTGTGTACGCACACGTTTATTGACCTCCTGAGGTGGCGGTGAAGGTGCTCTACGCTTTAAGGATTGTTGTTGTTGTTGTTTCAAAGCTTTTAATTTCTGAATATTGTCACGATGACCCAAAGAGCCCAAATGCGCTTGCCACACAGCTTCCGACTTTACTGGCGAGTTACACACTATACACATTAACCGCGACGTCTCGTCATATTTTGCAAACGGATGCGTGACTTTTTTTATCTTGTTTCGTTCATCTTGTTGTTTCTTCAATAAACGACGTACGTCAGCTTTAGGTGGCATTTTACAAAAAAAAAAAAGGGAGCTCTTACCAGTGTCCCCCCCCCACAGGGCGTGTGTGTTGGGCGGGCACACCCAAATGTGTGGCTTATGGGACTGTCTTTTCTTCCCAAGAGGGGTTTGCCTCTTTTTTTCCGACATTCTGCATTTTTTTTTTTTTTTTTTTTTTTTTTGAGCGCCCTTTATTTTTTTTTACGATCGATGAATATGGAAAAGATTGAGACAAAGGAAGTTGATGACAAGTTCGATGTGCTTGCCGAGATCACACAAATGGATGTGGATGAGGATGAGGAAGCTCGTCTTGCTGAAAAGGCCGAGCGTAAGAGACTTCGTAAAACCATGACACCTGAAGAAAAGGAAGCACAACGTAAAATCAACAGAGAAAACAGAGAAAAGAAGAAGCAAAAGAAGGACTTGAACAAGAAGAGAAAGGTAATGAAAAAGACCCCTTTTTTTATTAAAGTTCCTCCTTGGCTTAAAATGAACCGTAAACATATAGAGAGGAGAACTTGAGGAAGAAGAGGAATCCGACAAGGAAGAGAAAGAACCTAAACTCGATGCCGAGGGTAATGTCATTGAACCCAAAAAGAGAATTGCCAAGGAAGAAAAGAAGAAGAAGGAGATGGAATACGGTATTTGGGTCGGTAATCTTTCTTATGCCACCACATTAAATGCTATCAAGGACTTTTTCAAGGACTGTGGCGAGATCACTCGTATCAAATGCCCCAAGGGTAATGGTGCCAAAAACTACAACAAAGGGTGAGTCAACATACTGCATTTCGTCTCATCTTTAATACTAACCTTATCTTTAGTTTCGCTTATATCTTCTTTGCTTCCCCTGAAGAGGCTGCCAAGGGCCTTGCCATGAACGAAAAGCAGCTCGAGGGTCGCTCTCTCTTGATCAAGGACTCTGAGAATTTCGAACGTGCCGATGGATCCAAGGCACCTACCGAAGCTGAAAAGAAGGAGATCAAAAAGCAAAAGAATCCTCCTTGTGCTACCCTTTTCTTGGGTAATTTGAGTTTTGACACCACCGAAAAGAGTATTCGTGAAAATTTCGAATGGGCCGGTGATATTCGTAAGGTGCGTATGGCTACCTTTGAAGATTCCGGAAAGTGTAAAGGGTAAAAGCTGTTTGAATTTATAGAAATAGTGTAGACATGACGGGCTAATATTATTTTCTCTTACTAGTTTTGGCTATGTCGATTACTACGTTGTAGAGTCAGCTGTCAAAGCTATTCGTGCTCCTGATAAGCACATGTTGGATGGTCGTAAGGTGCGTGTCGAATTCGGTAGTGCAGAAGCTCACATGAGATCAAAACCTTGGTTAATGCGTGAAAAGCAAAAGGCCAACGAACCTCGCAACACAGATAACACAGCATCAGCACCAGCGTCATCAGCATCAACAGCGGAAGGATCTTATCGCAGAAGAGATGATGGTGGAGAAGGTGGTAAGCGTGCTGCTCCTACTGAAGGTGGAGAAGCTCCTTATCCTAAGAGACAAAGAGGCGATGAGGATTTCAGAGAGAGACGACCCAAGAAGCCTGTCAGTCACGAGAGAGTGAAGCCTGGTCAAGCATTATATGCTGCTCAAAGACAGAAGCCTTCTGTCCAAGAATTCACCGGTAGTAAGACTGTCTTTGAATAGATTTTGTATAAAAAAGTAATCATTGTATAATAAATAAAAAAGAAAGTATATCACTCAACTATGAAGTGTCATGGCTAATAAGCAAGTAGATGCTGATGCGGCTATCACCACACAAAGTTTCTTTAATCTTGACCATTCATGTTGGGTTGTCGGCAGGGTTGTCAGGCAAAAATTCACGTGACATTTCGTTCCTCATCTCCATGTGTGTTACAATGTTTTTTAAAACACAGAGGGAAGGGGGGTGACGTGCATGATGCCACTATCGCCAGTTTAAAGAGAAGGTTAGAAAAAAAGTTTTATTTACCCCTTTTTCATCATTTTTTTTCATTAGAACATGACATCTTCTGACAATACACTCGAAAGTATTCCTGCTGATCAACAAGGAAGTTTCTCTTCTTTTCTCAAGACATTAGCATCCTTCACCGGTGATCTTTCCAGCTTGACCTGCCCATCTTTTCTGTTGGCACCCATCTCGTTGTTAGAATACTCGTAAGTTGCACTTTGTAGGGATAATAAAAAGCTAAAACTCACCCGCCCTATCCAATGATAGTTCTTTCTGGGCAGATCAACCTGAGCTTGTAAGTGCTATCCAAGCATCCCCAAAAGAGAGAGAGAGAAAGAGAGAGAGAAAGAGAGAGAGAGAGAGAGAGAAAGAGAGAGAGAGAGAGAGAGAGAGAGAGAGAGAGTTTAACCTTAATTTTGAAATCTAGCTGAGCTCGGTAGGTAAATCCGATAACGCAGAAGAGCGTTTCTATGCTGCCATCAAGTGGTTCATTTCTTCCTTGAACGGATCTTTCAGTAGCCGTGTTCCTAAGGGAGAATGGGAAAAGAAGCCCTTTAACCCTATTTTGGGTGAGCAATTCCTCTGTCAATGGCAGGACAATACTCGTATTGTTTGTGAACAGGTGTCTCATCATCCTCCTGTATCTGGATTCTATATCGAGAACAAGGAAGCGGGTGTGATTGTCAATGGTCATGATGGTCAAAAGACTCGTTTTTCAGGAACACAAATGTTGGTCGATCAAATTGGTTACTGTACACTCAAGCTCACTCAACGTGATGAAACCTACTTGTTTACCTTGCCCTCTGTCTCTGTCAATGGCATCTGGTACGCTGGTAAAGTTTTTGGGAATCATATCTTTCTATATAAATTAGCATGTGACATTCTGATACCCTTTTTTTTTTTTTTTTTTTTTTTGTAGCACCTTATGTTGAGCTTTATGGCACTTCATTCGTTCATTCTTCCAGTGGATTCTCAGCTGCTATTGAATATACCACCAAGGGTTGGATTTCAGGCGAAGTTCATCATTTCAAGGCCAGTGTCAGCCACGAGACCTTATCGACACCTACTGTGATTGAAGGACAGTGGACCGGTAAATCCACCATCACCAAGAACAAAAAGACCGTCGATTTCCTTGATTTGACCACTCTGGAAAAACCCACACCCATTATTGCTCCTCTTGAGCAACAGGAAGCCTTTGAATCCCGTCGTATTTGGAAAAAGGTCTCGGACGCTTTAAAGTCGGGTGATTACGCTGTCGCCTCCGCCGAGAAATCCGCTATTGAAAATCAACAACGTGCGCTTCGTAAAGAACGTGAGACTACCGGTGAAGTTTGGGTTCCTGCCCATTTCACCAAGGTTGCCGGGGAAGACATTTATGGCGATCTTCGTGAAAAAATTGTCGCCAAGGCTGATTCTAAGTTTATAGATACGATGGGTGAGGGTGGTTGGATGTACAAAGCTTAAAACAACATATATACATATACACATATAAAAAATAAACTCATAAATGAATAAGACTATTTTTTTTTCTTTTTTTTTTTCTTTTTTCTTTCTCTCTTTTCACTTATAAAAAATGGCAAATGGAAGAAAGAAACAAACCACATTAAACCATTACTTTAGCAAGAATACGAAACAGCCATTACCACGAGCAACATTACCAGAAGAATTACCAAATCAGGTCAATGTAAAAGACCATGTGGAACTTATGAATCTAGATACGGAAGCGTAGGTGAACTCCTGACCCCCCATCAAAGCAACCATGGTCCCCCAAAGCTTATTTCTCATTTCTTAAACAAAAAAACGTAAACATTAGCACTGCGCCAAACCTTGACTCTGATGAAGACGAGGACGAGGAGGAAGAGATCGTAGTAAGAAAGAGAAAAAGACGAATTGTTGCCAGTGATGAAAGCAGTAATGGTAGCGATGAAGAACCGCTGCAGGAAAGACTCTCAAGATTAAGACAACAAGACGGAAGTGAGTGGACACTTGTGAAACTCACTATTTGTATATATTAAAATGTTTATGTGCGTAGTGGAACAACATGATATAAATGACGAAGAATTGGATTTTCTTGACAAGTCTGGTACAAGAAAAAAAAAAAAGAGAGAGATAAAACAAATAGTACTCCAATGACTTATACTGTTAATAGATATATTGCAAGAACGAACACGTGGAAAACAAGTATCACGATATAATGAGGCGTTAAAGAAACTAGCGGGTAAAGTATTATTTTTCTTTTTTTTTGGGGGGGGAGTAGGTTACATGTTTGCATATTAAAACACAAGAATAGACCGTAAGGCGAGATTAGAGGCTTATCAAGGTGAACGAGGGCCGATTGATGACTATGTGTTTAGTGATAGTAGCGAAGAAGAGTTTGTGGTGGATGATGATATTATCGACGGTGTGAAAAAGACGGACGGGGACTCCGAAATGGCTATGATGGAAATGCCAGGTATAGTTTTAAAAAAGCGAGTTTCTTATTGTTTATAACAAATAATTCCTAGTGGAATTTTCGAGTGCAAGAGCACAATCTTTTACAAGCCAGTTGTCTATTTATATCGAATATTTAATCCAATTAGCTGTGAATCCCGATTTTGAAAATGGAAGTAAGATTTTGTAAAAAGGCAGGCTAAAAAAAGAAGATTGTTATTGTTGACTAAATTAGGAAGATTTTAGTGACCACCAACAAACGGTATCAAATCGCTAAAAATGCGGTCATTCGTAGAGTACAAAGTTATAAGGATTCCATGGTAACAAGTGATGTTTGGATAAGTACATTCAAGGTATGAAACAATCTATCTTACACATGTTCAAAACAAATATAAAAAAAATTGTTTAGGATGTGGTGGATGCCAATGAACATTGGACTGTAACCGACGACTGTGTGATTACAGGTGTAAAATGTGATGCCTGTCGCTCGAATAAACCAGCCAGTTTTGAAGTGATACTTTCTTCGGATAATTCACCGAACGAACACATTTTGTATTTAGGAAGTGAGTGCTGTAGAAAGGGTGAAATGTACCACGCTTTTTTTCATTTCGAGTTACACATGTCCAATCATATCAACCAAGTAGTAACAAAGATGATGTTGGAGAACCCTTTTTTCAACAAAGACACTGTACTTGAAGCATTATTTGAATCCCAATTCATCAAAAACGTAAGTTTTTTTTTTTGTTATTTATTTATGTGTTTATTAAACATGCTTCACTTGCCAGAAAATAGAACAGGTCAAGGACTCCTTCAATACTGTCAATCGAATCTATAATCTCAAAAATCAGCGATCTCAAATTGTCGACGACACGAGTAGTAGTGAGAATTCGTCATATGAAGATTGATGAAACGTACTTTATATATAAAAAGAATTTTCGTACAACCATGCTTTTTTTTTTTCCTTTTAAAAAATGCCCCTTTTATTTTTTACTTTTTTTATTCTTTCTTTTTTTTCCCTTTTTTTTTCTTTTTAAAAGGGGGGGAGGATAAATCTTTTTTAGTTTCTTGCAGGAATTTCACCTGACCTCAATTATTATTTTTATTATTTAAGCAACATCATTTTTCTCATTTCCCTTCCTTTTTTTTTCTTTCTACTTTTTTTTTATATATTAACGGCCGGCATTACACAAACAAACAAACAAAAAAAAAGACAGCATTAACATTGAATGGGAGCCAAACCCAGTAAACACAGTGACGATCATCGCTGGATCCACAAAAGATCAAGTCATCTTAGATCTGTCTTATCTAATAACAACAACAATAACAATAACGACAACAACAACAACAACAACAACAACAACAACAACAACAACAACAGCAGCAGCAGCAGCAGCAGCAGCAGTAATATCGTTGTAAACAAAAAGGAGAAAGAACAATGTAAAACTCCGTCATCAGCAGTTGTCTGTACAACCACCACCAACACTACCACCGCCACCGCCATCAATTCAAGTGAGCCTTTACCTGAACCAACCCTCATCAAAAAGACACTTCATTATGATCCTCTCAAATCCTCTTCCTCCTCTAAAAAGACACGTCGAAAGAACTCTCCCTCCAAACACATATCTATCATCAGCACCAACAGCGATAACATGAGCAGCAGTGGTTGGACCACCTTATCCAATGATCCATTTTCTCAGATTGAAGCTGCTAACACTTCATCTTTTACAGATATCACTGATCAATCTACCATCTCCCGAAAATCTCTCTATCCTGTCATGGAAACTTCTTCCGCAGCTATCTCTATTCACCTTGACAACGAACTCTCGTCCTTGTCAACCGAAACCATCTTACTTCAACTACGCGATGCATCCCACGACCAGGCATTTCACCTTATCAACCAAGCCTATCGACTTGCACAGCAACAAAACGACCCTTATGATTGGACTCAGTTTTATTCCGCTATGGATCAATACAGTGCCCACTCAAGCATTGCCACCGTCTATCTCGCACGCTGCTACATCTCCGGCTTGGGTGTCAAGGCTGATATGCAACGCGGGTTTACACTATTAAAATCGAACCCGTCATGTGAAACCACTAACGCTCTAGGCCAGTGTTACTTGGATAAAGGGGAAAAGAAGAACGCCTTTGACTGCTTTCAAACCGTCATCAATACCCAGTACACGTCCATAAATGAATCCATCCGTTCCACCGTAGCAGAAGCTCAATGTACTTTGGCTCGTATGTTCTTTCAAGGTGAAGGCGTTGAACAAAACACAGCACAAGCTTTAAACTTATTAATGAAGAGTGCCGAAAGCAACATGTAAAGTCCTCTTTTTTTTTTTTAGTCATCTTTTTTTTTAACCTATAAAAACAAGACAATTAACACACACACAAAAAAATTAGGTATGCACAGTTCCTCGTCGGTGTTCATTATGAACGAGGTTTTGATATTGTACAAGATCTTGAAAAGGCAAAAGAATATTATCAAAAAAGTGCAGAGGGAGGTTTTCCCGATGCACAAGCTGCATTAGGAAGCAGATTTATTGCCGATTTAAATTATGCAAAAGGAATTCAATGGCTTGAAAAAGCCGTGCAGATGGTAAACCTTGTTTTTTAAATATATATCATGGCCCCCTCTCCCTAATCATTAACCCTTTTTTTTTTCGTAGGGAAATAGCCGTGCGCACGTCCAATTAGGTATTTTATATGATAAAGGTCAAGGTGTGGAACAAAACTCCGAGTTGGCCTTATCTCATTACAAGGCTGCGGTCGAAAATAACAACCATCCGGCACAATATATCTTGGGCTTAGTCTATTACTTTGGAAGATTGAATCGTCAAAAGAATCTCAAAGAGGCCATTCGATTGATCCGTTTGGCCGCAATGGCAGGCTTACCTTACGCTCAACGTGTTCTCGGTCAGTTCTATCAACAGGGCAGTATCCATCAACAACCTTTGAACGAAAATGCCTCCGATACTCGTGCTCGTCTCAAGAAAAACGAACGTGAAGCCATTCGCTGGTATCGTCGTGCTGCGGCAGGTAAAGATGTCTCCGCCATGGGAATCCTCGGTAAATGCCACGAGTCCGGAACAGGTGTCGAAGTCGACCTCGAAAAGGCGTTGGCGTTTTATGCTAAAGCCGCTGAACAACCCAGTCCGTTTGTTTCTAATGCTCAAATCGATCAAGCTTTACTCTTGCAAAAGATGGCAAGACATACTGAAGCCTTCCGCTTGTATTCTCTTGTATTAAATACCACAGATGTCGACCCTTCTTGTTTACAAACCGCACAACTCTCGGTGGCCAGATATCATCTCTGTCATGATGTGGACGGAGTGACCTATGATCCTCGCTTGGCCCATAAGATGCTCTTGACACTGGTCAGTACCACCAATGATCCTCATGCACATTACTGGTTAGGCTCAATTTACGATGAAGGAATTCCAGGAGTCTTTGAAATTGATCGACAAAAGGCCTTTCATCATTTCATGATCGCCGCTCAAGGTGGTGATAATGACGCTACATTTTTGGTAAACTATCGGATTTGATAATATTCTTTTATTTATTTTACATGTATGCTAATTTAATCATAATAATTCTATACTACTACAGGTTGCATATATGATGTCGAATCATGTCATTCCACTGAAGGGACCTGCCGATGCATTTCCTTGGTATCAAAAGGCCGCAGCCAAGGGCCATCGCATGTCCATGTACTCTCTCGGTCTTTGTTACTATAAAGGCATAGGCACAGATTCTCAACTCGATGTAGCTCTCGACTGGTTTGACAAAGCAGCACGTCTTGGTGTCTGCGAAGCGGTTTCCTACATAAGTCGTATCTACCTTCAGCGCATGGTGTCCTGTAACCAAGCCAAACAACCTACACTCGCACAGCAACACTTTGTCAAGGCCGTCCATTGGTTGAAAAAGGGCGCAGATTTGAACGACATGTACTGTCAACGCGAACTCGGCAAGATCTATTTAACTGGTAAAGGCATTGCCCCTGATTATCGTTTGGCCTTTGAACTCTTGAAAAAGGCCAGCTTGAAAAATGATGCAGAGGCAATTACTTTTTTGGGCGATTGTTACCATAAAGGTACAGCGGTTACCAAGGATTTGGAAGTCGCCATTGAACATTATTTACGTGCTGCTTCTTTGGGCTACCCATTGTATGTTTTTTATTTATTTTGTTTGGGAGAAGAAAAAAGCATGACATAATGTAAACTAACTCTTTTGTGATGAACCTTCTTTTAGTGCCTATTCTGCAGCCGCTGAACTCTATTATGAAATTGGCAACATGGAATATGCATACAACTATTATCTCTTGGCTTCTAAAGAACCAAAACTTCTCAATAACAGAATCGGAAAAGCAGCTCATATGATGGTCGCAAGATTAGCTCTGGGTTTGGTTCCAGCCGCTCAAACGGATCCTTCACTTTTAGAACCTCTCTACAATAAAACAATCAGCCCAACCGAAGCCTTTGAGATCTTATCAAAGCTGGCTATCGGAGACCAATTCCCTCAAGCCTTTCAACCTTTGGGTTGTTGCTTCTTAAATGGTACCGGCACAAATGTCAACCCTGTACAGGCTATCTTTTGGTTACGCAAGTCAGCCCAAGAGCTGAACGACAGTGTTGCTTATTTCACTCTGGCCGATATCTATGGTAGTGGCACCGTACCTGGTGTACCTATGGACATGCAATTGGCGTTATCTTACCTCGGACAAAGTGCTGATATGGGCTACACAGAAGCCCAGTATCGTATGGGCATGATTTACCTAGAAGGCGATTATGGTATTCCTATTGAAGAACGTAAAGCCGCTCATTGGTTTAAGCTTTCTGCAGCAAAAGGTCATGTTGAGAGTATCTGGGCGCTTTCACAAATGGCAGGTCGTATCGGCCAAAGTGAATTAGAATTGCAATATCAGAAAAGAGCCGCCTCTCTGGGTCATGTCCTTGCTATGCAGGTGATTGGTGAAAGCTATCTCAAACAATTAATCGGAACTCCGTTCTTAAACGCTCTTACTCAGCAAGAATACTTGGAGGAAGCGTTAAAATATTTACATTTGGCAGGCGATGCAGGAGATACCAAATCGCTCGTGCTGCTCGGTAAAGCTTATACAAATTGTACAAAGACACGAGTCAAGTTTTCTGCATGCTCTCCCGAACAGCAGTATCATTTACCTACTCCTAGTGACACCCATAGCTCTTTTGACGACGATGACGACGAGGAAGGTGAATCGAGATTTCAGTGCGAGGAAGACGAAAAGAATTTGGCCATCCAATGCTTCGAAAGAGCTTCGGCTTTAGGAGATATTGATGCTACCGTATACGCTGCTGAAGCTTGGTATGAACAAAAGCAATATGCTGCTGCACTTGAATTCTTTGAAAAGGCCGCAAGCCAAGGTAATGTCCTTGCACGTTTCTTTTGTGCACGTTACTGTATTGAAGGTTATGGTGGCAGCCAATTAAACCCCGAAAAAGGATTCCAGGTACAAAAATCTTTATTATAAAGCAGACATACGTCTCATAGGGGTTTGGACTAACAAAGAAAATCTATAAATAGGAACTTTTGATATGCGCCAACGAATTAAATTGCGTTCATGCGTATAATAATTTGGGTCAGTGTTACGAGAATGGTATTGGCACTACGAAAAATGATCAACTTGCATACGAATGGTATTGCCGTGCTGCAGAGGTGACGCATGACGCCGAGGCCTTTTATCGTATTGGACAAATGTATGCTCAAGAACGTATTCCTACTACCGTCTTAAACAAGGATATAGAGGCTTGTAAAATCTATGAATTGGCCGTCAATGCTACACCTGAAAATCATGGCATGGCTTGTTATCAACTAGGACTTTATTACTTGAAGGGTATCAAGGAAGACATTTACGATCAAACCTTCTTGTTGTCGCCTGATATTTGTTTATCCATCGAGTATTTCAGAACAGCAGCTGACTTAAAGGTGAAAGAAGCCATGCTACAGCTCGGTCTTTTGTTCCTCAATGACGATTACAGCGTAGATGAACAAGAAGAAGGGCTCTCTCGACTTTTACATGCTGCAGAACTGGGTTTACGTGAAGCCCAATTTGAGCTCGGCTTACTCTATCATCGTGGAAAAGAAGTGATGATCCCTGTGAATGACGGAGCAGAAGAACGACGTCATGGTGATGTACAAGAAGAAGAGTGCATCCTTGTACCCCAAGACTTTGAGAAGGCCTATGATTTATTTTGTCGATCCGCAGCTCAAAGTCATCCAACCGCTACGTATTACCTCGGTATTTACCACCAACATGGCATCTTTGTAGCTCCCGATCTTTCAATCGCATTAGAGCAGTATGAACTCTCTGTACAACTCTTTGAGAAATATGACAGTGCGCCAGATCGATGGCAAGCTGAATTTAATCTTGCTCGTATCTTGCATCAAGACATCGAAAGTCGTGTTCATGCATACGAACTGTTCCAATCTGCACACGTTCATGCTCCTCCACAATTCAGGTTTTTATCCGAGATCATGATTGCACGTTACCACCTCCATGGTTGGGCTGACGTGGATGTCCAGGCCGAAGAAGCTGCAGCCACATTAATTCGATTTGCACAAGAAGAAGAAAAGTTCGGTTATCGCGTTTATTTAGACGTTGCACAATGCTTTGAAAATGGCCTAGGTGTTCCTCAAGACTATCGTCAGGCCTTTCATTGGTACGGTGAAGTTGTGAGTAAAGCCCATCGATTGATCTCGGCTAATAATGACAGCATGAGCAGTTATGACGTAGCCATGGTGATGGATGAAGAAATCGAGGAAGATGAAGCATGCGCCATGTTCAAACTAGCCGAGTTTTATCGCAAAGGATTAGTGGTCGCTCAAGACAGTACAAAGGCAGATAGCTTGTACAATCTCGCTGCTCGTAAGGGATCGCAAGCTGCTCAAACGTATCTCGCTGATATGCTTCAAAAGACTTCCTTATATGATTAATGCACTCATTTTTATGTAACAACACCACCTCCCCCCTTTTTTCATATCTATTTTTCTGTATATATTATACGATAACTTATTATTTAACCCCACGTTCACTATATCTATTTTATCTATCTTCCCACCATTATTTATCACTAGGTTTTTTCTTCCTCTTCTGTGACCTCTTCTTGTATTTATATCTACTTATTACTCTCCTCTCCCGCAAACTATTATTAAAAGAAAAAAAAACTTGCCTATTTCGAAAACTTGGTTTTTATTATTATCGTGTGTTACAAATATTAGAGATCAGATCGCAAAAGTGCATTCTGTTTATACAAATAACAACGCCCCTTTTTTTTTTACGACTCGGCGATATCGTGCAGCTCATTCGAAACAACAGAATGACGATCGTTTCTTTTTTCTCTCTTTGTGTCTTTCTAAAGGCTACCCAGTAAAATCCAAGAGGGGGTGAGAGAAGATTTTATCATTTTTTGGTTATGCCAAAGTTGGTTTCATTAAACAAGAAGTGTCAGTTGATAAATGTCGAACTTGGTCTTTTTGCATCACAAGGTCTCCTTTGGCTGACTGTTTGTGTTGTATATGAGTGGAAGAAAACCTGACCCATCCCATATTTTATTAATAGATTTTCTATTGTTCATTCAACATATCTTGACTGAAACATTGTATATTTCCTGTTTATTTCGAAACAGTCATTTTATCAACTGACTGTACGCCCCGCCCCAAAGAAATAAACCGGAATTGTCATTCTTTTTAGTGATCTCTGAAAATCCCGGATCCAGGAAAGAACGTTTGCGTGTGGCGCTTTTTTTTTTTTTTTTTTTTTTGAGACAAGAAAATTAAATAAATTTGTTTCATGTTGTACCAGCCTCAAGAGCATAAAATTGCCTATTTTGGTCACGACTTTTTCGAAAAAAACTTTAATTCATCTTTTCGTCATGTTTACACACTCTGACAGTAAAATAATTGCTGAGCCCTTCCATTTTATTTTTGTTTGGGGGGTTCAGGGAGACGGAGTTGGCATTCATTTTACAACAAACCAAATACAGAAAGAATGCTTAAATATAGACACGCTGTTTTAATCCATCTTTTCCTTACTAAAGCACACACATGGGTATACATAGAGCATGACATATACGGATAAAAAGCTAATTAAAAATGTTACCGGTAAGACAAATAATTCTAATACGGGCCACACATGTTACTATCAAGTCAAGCAGGTTAGTAAACCCACCCTTAAAAACCTTAATACAAGCTGAGTTTATGTCTCTTACACATAACTTAATCAAGTTTTTTAAGGCACAGATAGTGGTGGTTACTGATAAATATTGCCGCGTATCACCTTCTACAATACTTTTACAAAAAAAAAAAAAAATATCCAACTATGAAATACTTTAGGATACAAGGAAAACTATACTTTACGTAGTTATTCGAATAGGGGAGCACATATGCAGAGGTTATGTAAGCTGAACGTTTACGTCAGCTGCATGATTTAACTCAGGGGTTGTAAAGCTTGTTTATGTCAGCATTAAAATCTCATTAATTTAGTATTAAAAAGAATAAAAAAACGTTTGGCTTGGCATTTAGAAACCGAGTATTATTATGTAGTACCTGCTAATACTGACCTGAACTCGCCAAAGTAAAAAAAAAAAAAAAAAAAAAAAAAAAAAAAAAATGACTATCTTGGCCAAGGATTCAATTCTCAGGGCATGGTTAGCGGTGGTATTTTCTCACACATGTATGCGGAAAAAACATGGGATATGTATGCTTGGTATATAAAAAAACATGCATTCTCATCAATGAATATGTCTACTGGTTTAGACAGTATAGTGTCAACCGTGTTTTTATTACTTCTTTTGCACATTTATTCTCACAACTATTTTTGGAATGCTTCATTAATCAAATAGTCAACCCAATGGTTATACAATTATGTAGTGCATTGTTATGATCCTTCCCCAAGAGAGGTTAAAAGGCTTGGTGATAACTATAGTACATCTAAAGGCTCATTTTTCAATTACCTAGAGACTTAATATCATTAGAAGCTAGAACTCTCCCTTTTTCTAAATATATAGGATCGGTGATTTTTATTATCGTAAAAAAAAAAGTAGACTCGCCTTGCTAATTACCCACAAAGTGCACAGAACGGCTTTTGCAGAAGGCTGTCAATTGTTTTCATCATCCGATGAATATGACTTGACATTTTATTTTATTTTCTTAAAGAGACCTGAATATACGAATTGCGATAGTATATAGGTTCTTAGATCACTTTAGTGGGGTTTATAGGCTGTTTAGTTAGATATGGCATATGATACCAACCAAGGATAGTCATACTCATAAAAAAAGGGGGTTTGCATGAATAATTCATTTTTCGGGCCGATTTCATTGGCTGAAAATGCAAATCATGACGTCAGTTCCTTATTTATATAAATACCGGTTTTTTTTTTTGTTTTTCCCAGGTTTGCCTCATGTAGAAAAACTTCAAATTCAGGATGGATTACCAACCAGTTTGAAATCAACTCGTATACTTTTTAAGGCATGTCAAATATAGTAGAATATATATCAGTATATTGTTCTCATAAATATTTGTGAATTAACGAATTAGTACTGCATTGCAGCTGTAGCTTCTCCAATACACCAAGAGGCAGTACAGCCTCTGATTTTGACTAAAGAAAAATTTAGAATAAACTGAAAGAATTCATAAATTTAAGCAGAAACAAAAGGCATAAAAATATTCCTTCATTTTAGTACTCACTCCTTTGGAATGTCCGATTGACGAAAGAAATCTGGGTCATGTTTTCACCAAACAAGTTCAGAACCTGTTGTATGTGAAATATAGTTTTCTGTTATTTAATAGGGTTGTAAACATGGGTGTAATTTTATAGGAGTTATGTGTCCAACACCAGAAACACAATCTACGTCCGTATATGAACAGTACTCTTCCCCGCCTTGTGCAATTTCTTTACTAAAAGCTTGTCATGTTGAAAATAAATTAAGAATAGAGATAAATTACTTCGCAAGACAATGAAACTCCATTTTTAAGAACTTGTCACACATCATGGGAGTTTTCATGAAATAAATGTATTTTACTTCATACTACATTCATTGATTTCAATGAGACCGGTTTAGACTGGTGACATTTTTTTTTTTATTTATTAAAAAAAGGGATTTTATGTTTGAACATATTTCAACTCGGAGGAGGATTTAATATAGTCTTGGCCATCCACATATTCAACTTTTTCTTTGGGAAAGATGAGTATTTTAAAACCAAATGCGCGAATCAACAGTTTTTCGATATTAGAGCATGTAATCTGTATTGCACTGGTTTGGTTATCCCTTACGCAACCTTCGAATTCTTCCTGGCTTGATAGACTTTCCAGCTTGTGTTTGTCATACAGGCGATAATAAAGTGGTTTTTGTGATGTCTTTGTAATCTTGATCACCATCCTCGAGTAATTTATTACCTGCTGCTTTTTTCTTGAGTAAAACAAACATCCCATCACAGTGAATGGCATTTCCACATGGAGAGCCAATTCATTCGCCCGGACATTAAAATTGCAGTGGTCAATAACCATAAATTCCAATCGAAATGGTAATCGACGAGATAAGTCGGACAGAAAATCTCTGCGGTGAAAAATTTTACAATTTTGAAGGTGAAGAAGCTTTAAAGACCGTGGCCCCTCCTTATCACCATCATCACAAAACACCAAATTCGCCCCTGTGATTACCAATGCTCGCAGAACTGGACAGTGCATAAATACATGATTGATAAAATGTCCAAAACGTTTTTTACCATGACCTTCCATGGCAGGAGGAGCGATACGACGTTCGGACACCATACTCAAATTCACACTTAAATGTTCCAATTGAAAGCCAATTTGCTCGATCAATGATTCATGCGGTAAATGAATGCGGTATTCACTTGGAGTATACCACACAATGGTTTCATATATACCATAGACATGATCCATGTCGTGGATGATCAAGGGATGTATATCTAAAATTGGACGCCCTTGATTGTCACTTTGTGGACTAAATCTTTCGTACTTTACCATGATTTCTTTACAGAACTTGGTACTAATTGATATCTTTCTCAAGACTTGATGTAAGGAAGAAATAACTAAGCGTGGTCCATAAAACACGTTGATATTGTCCACATAGGTCAGAAATTCAACCCAAACCTCTGTGGGGATCTTCCAACTTAGAGCATCATATTGATAATTTGGGGCTGTCTTCCGGTCTGTATACATTAACCATGATTCAAGTTGCGGAAATAGCTTCATCAGGAGACGCATGATATAATGGCTGGTAGTAACCACACCTGTGTCGATCACCAATTCAACAAGATGGGAAACTGGTTGCACACAGGTTGTATCTATCACCTTAATTTGATCCTCTTCAAACGGGTTATACCCGGTATTACGTGAAATCTGCAAGCCGGTTAAGTTTGGACATCTTGGAACAATTGTGGCTATTTCGGACATTTGGGAAAGACTGGAGACGCGGAGTCCGAGGCTGACTAAATTCCTAAACTCTTCTAAGGGAGTGATTATGCGGTGAGGAAGGATGCACCAATCGGGTAAAACCATGTGCGCGAGCGTTTTCATGAGTGCCCAAACAGCATATTGGTATGCTCTTGCATCTTGTTCCAATTCTGAAGAAAATCCTGGTATCATAATCAATTGGGTTGGTCTGTTGGGGTACGAGTAAAGCTCAAGCAAGAGTCTGGCAAAGAAACTTCCCTTCTGGGGTTTGGCCAAGAGAATACGAAGGTTGGGCAATGCGTTTAAAATGAGACCTAGATCCTCTTCTAATTTGACATTGGTGATTTCGGAATACACTTTAAATGAACGTACTAATTGGTTCATGCCGGTGCTGTAACGGCTCATGCAAGTTAAAAATGTGTCGTGTTGCTTGATAGACAGCATGGAGACTTCCTTATATAATAACGTTTGAGTAATACGACACCAGTTCTTGCAAACAAGCATCAACCGAGACACTCCCCGTTGAAGTTCAAGTTTGTCATGGTAAGCGAGCTCGATAATCTCGATCAGAAGTTCGGTTGGTAAATGACTCCAGTTTGACATGAGAGTTTCTACAGAAAGTCAAAGGCAAGAAAGAAAAAAAATTTGCCATTGCCATGGCGTTTTTGGCGTTTCAAAGATTTTTTTTTTCTTGATTTTCTGGTAGCAACAGCTTTTGACTAGCAGCAAAGAAATAAGAAAGAAAAAAGTTATTTAAGAACACTGTTGTAGGATGCTTTAAGAAGACTACTCGCATTATTCGCATCTATTATAATCCAAATTTTTAAGAAATGGATGAGATGCCAACTGCTTAAACATCCTCACCGTTCAAATTAAGCCCTGAGATTCAATATTACAGCATAATCAGGACTTGGGACCTCATCCATTTTTTGAATATCGTCAAGACTTTTTGTTAAAAAAACTGTTACGGTCTTCGTTTTATTTCTTTACAGTTATCGTAGTTTTTTAAAGCTTCCTAAACCTCTTGACGCTTCTTCCTTTATGATCAGTGAAAGCACTCATTTTCTAAACCCCCCACCCTACGTTTCTTTTACACTATCCATTACCGAGAAATCAGTTCATTTGATTGTTTGGATACCTACTGACGCTGTTTGTAATTAACTTTCACCAAGATAAAAAAATATCATCGACAACCACTTTTGTTGTTGTTGATAGGGATTTGGCAATGCTTAAGATTGGTTTGATTTCCAACACCTATCAGAAAAATGTCGACCACATAGTTAAAGTAAAATGAAAAAAAAACGATCATCCTGTCGTAAACCAAGAGAAGATGTTTTTTTTAATTATTGATTCTAGATTGCACAGGCTCGTCGTCTGTCAGATGTCTCTCCACATCCTAAGAAGACACTTTATACCAAGTAATAATTTTGGGCTGATTTCATTGGCTGAAAATGCAAATCATGACGTCAGTTCCTTATTTATGTAAATACCGGCAGTTTTTTTTTTGTTTTTCCCAGGTTTGCCTCATGTAGAAAAACTTCAAATTCAGGATGGATTACCAACCAGTTTGAAATCAACTCGTATACTTTTTAAGGCATGTCAAATATAGTACGATAGATATCAGTATGTTTTTCTCATAAATATTTGTGAATTAACGAATTAGCACTCCATTGCAGCAGCAACTTTTCCAATACACCAAGAGACAGTACAGCCTCTGATTTTGGTTAAACAAAAAATTAGAATAGACTGAAAGAATTCGAAAATTGAAAAAAAAACAAAAACTATAAAAAAACTCATTTAATTTAGTACTCACTCTTTTGGAATGCCCGAATGACGGAAGAACACTGGGTCATGTTTTCACAAAACAAGTTTAGAACCTGTGGTATGTGAAATATAGTATTCTGTTATTTAAGAGTGTTGTAAACATAGGTGTAGTTTTATAGCAGTATCATAAAATGGATGTTCCGAAGAGGTTAATTAAGACGTGGGATGATTGAGTTAGAAGTGAGAACCAAATCAATTAATAGCTTTTGATTAGACCTTTGTTAATGTATTGTTATTAAGATGAGAAAGAATAAACAATCAAGGATTCTTCAAGAATCAATGATTATGTAGTATGTGTTATTAAATTAAACCAGAAGATTTTATCAAGACTGTTTTAAGTATGTAATGGTACTTTCAAAGAGAGTTGTTTTACTATACAAGGTCTTAATTATGTTATGATGGTTCCGGTTAGGGATGTTTCTTAACAAATTTTAATAAAAGTAAAAGTAATTTTGTTTGACGGTGTTAAGTGCGTACTGCTTCTGATTATGAAAATAATAGAAGGTGTTCACACAAGGCCAGAGATATATAGAATGATTCCAAATAAGGATGGTTTCTTATATAGTTATACAAAAGAGAAGGTTGATATAGAAAAGGTTTAATTGAGACTGTTTAAAGTACGTATGTTACTATTCAAAAGAAAGTTGCTTACTGTACAGGATCTCGAGAATTACTGAAGGGTTCTTATAAATTAAGATGTTTTCAAGTAAGCCGTTATAAAAAAAGAAGAAAAAGAAAGAAGAAAAAGAAAGAAGAAAAAGAAAGAAGAAAAAATAAAAAAGAAAGAAAGAAAGATGTGAATTATATGCGTATAAACTATTATCTAAAAGGAGTTAATTCTATTTCTAACAGGAGTTATATGTCCATCGCCAGCAACTCAATCTCTGTCAGTATATAAACGGCAATCTTCCCCGCCTTGTGCAATTTCTTTACTAAAAACTTGTCTTGTTGAAAATAAATTAATGAATAGAGATAAATTACTTCACGAGACCATGAAACTCCATTTTTAAGAACTCGTCACACATCAGGCAAGTTTCTATGACATAAAAAAACTCAATTCGTACCACATTTATTGATTAAAATGAGACTGAGTTAGGTTGATGATGTTTCTTTTCAGTTAGGCATTTTGTCACAGTAATTCTAACAGATCTCTAAGGGACAGCCAAATTTTCTTTGGTACAGTCATTTTTCTTAGGAACAACCAAGGTGCGCGTAGTCGTGATGTTGGATTATGATACTTTAATAGACCTTTAGAAGTCAATATAACATAACAACTTAAACTGGATACAAGTTTATCACAACCAACATAGTGCAAGACAGTATATGTGTGTTTTAGCTTACGTTATGCTTCTCGTTTGGACTTTACCTTAGTATTTCTGCGTAAGGCTAAGATCAAACAAACTTAAAGACGAACGAGTGATAGTAGAATTGTCAGAACAAGTATAAATCATTCAATGTGTATTTATTCGTAATTATTAAATTGTTCTTGATAATATATTTTTGTTTTAGGTCTAAAGGACAGACAAATCACAGATCTTACGTTGTGACTACGTGCACTTTATCTGTCCCTAAGAAAAGCGTAATTCTAAAGGTACATCGAAACATGAATTATCATCTAAAAGATACTTCGGCGTTTACTCAATTTATCAAAATTGGGCATCCAAAATAAACTAGTGAAATGTCTAAACTGTATTTTGAACTTGTCTGTTTTTCATTTTTGTTTCGTCTAAAAAACATAAATTAGACATCTAAAAACCTATTTTGATTCGTCCAAAACAATACTGAGATCGTATGAATCACAAGTATGTAAACAGTATAAAAAGTAGTCTGCTGGATTCTCAAGAGCTTCATTGTCCTCATAGGCACAATGAAATTATCTCCTTTTTCCTCAATTGAGCTGTTGACCTCCACATACAAAAAGATATGCTTGCAATTTTTATGACTTGGTCTGCTTCACCTTCATGAATTCTAAACAACTACTTCGTATTCATTATTGTAACTATGCTGGTTCGTAGGCTTTCTTCTGTGTCCAGATATTTGAAAAACAGTGGTTTTATTTGCCATTGAAAAATCGGGATTTTTTAATTGCTACGAAATATAAAACACGCCGATCAGCTTTTTTAGTTGTACCCAATTAGGTTTTATAACTGCAGAGGTACATGTGCCACGCACTTGCAAAATGGATGTGGACCCCCCAAATAGCAGCGACAAAAGTGATTGGTTACAAGCATATTAAAAGAAAGACCGTCACTTAGCATACCTCACCTCCTTTTTTTTTTTTTTCATTGATAAGCAAAGGCGTACCTTGCAGAGCAACGTAGGGACAAATGATATTTTCCAATTGACGAAGGAGAGATTATATCATAAAAAGAAAGGAAAAAATACGGTGCATAAATGCCTAAACATTTCTAATTGAACAAGTTTTAAAATAATGAACTAGCCATTAGCACGCTAATTGGCCAGGAATTTAAATGGTGGCTGAATTTAACAGCCTAAAAAAAAAAAAAAAAAAAAAAAAGCTGCGACGACAATTTAAAAGGAGAGAAAGAATTTTATCTCTCGTATTTTCTTCATTTTTTTACTTTTTGATCTCAAAAATTTAAAAATGTCTTCATACTCTTCATCTTACCAATCTTCCTCCGGTGGAGGAGGTGGTGGTTATTCCAGCAGTCGTGGTGGTGGAAGCTACCGTGATAACAGAGAAACCTCTCCCAGAAGATCTAGCAGACCGTAAGGATCCAATCTGAAATTTTTTTTTTTTCTTAAACCGACAATTAACCTTATTTATTTATTAATCGTTAGTGCTTCTTCTGGTTATGAAGGTTCATCTCGTGGAGGTGACGATCGTGGTTACTCTTCTTACCGCTCCGGTGGTGATAGCCGTGGTGGTGCCAGCAGTGGTGGTTATGGTGGTGGTAACAGCTACGGTGGAAGCAGTGGCGGTTATGGTGGAGGTAACAGCTACGGTGGAAGCAGTGGTGGCTACGGTGGTGGCTACGGTGGTGGCGGTGGACAATACGGCCAAGGTCAAGGTGATACCAACGGTGCTGGTTTAAAGGATATTGATTGGGATATTACCGCTTTGCCCAAGTTCGAAAAGAACTTTTATTGTGAACATCCCGATGTCTCTGCTCGTTCAGCTGAGGAAGTTGCTGCTATCAGAGCTGCTGCTACCATGAACGTTACTGGTCATGATGTTCCTAAGCCTCTTCAAACTTTTGAAGAAGCCAACTTCCCTACCTACGTCATGGACGAACTTGCCAAGCTTGGTTTCTCCAAGCCTACCCCTATTCAATGTCAAGGTTGGCCTATGGCTTTAAGTGGTCGTGATGTTGTCGGTGTTGCCGAGACTGGTTCCGGTAAGACTTTAGCTTACACTTTGCCCGCTATTGTTCACATCAATGCTCAACCTTTGCTCCAACCTGGTGATGGACCCATTGTCCTTATCTTGGCTCCTACCAGAGAATTAGCTGTCCAAATTCGTGAAGAATGTGTCAAGTTCGGTTCTACCTCTAGAATTAAGAACACCTGTCTCTATGGTGGTACCCCTCGTGGACCTCAAATCCGTGATTTATCTCGTGGTGTTGAGATCTGTATTGCTACTCCTGGTCGTTTGATTGATATGCTTGAAGCTGGTAAGACTAACTTGAAGCGTGTCACCTATCTCGTTCTTGATGAAGCTGATCGTATGTTGGATATGGGTTTCGAACCCCAGATCAGAAAGATCATCAACCAAATTCGTCCTGATAGACAAACTCTTATGTGGTCTGCTACTTGGCCCAAGACTGTTGAACGTTTAGCTCAACAATACCTCAAGGATTATATTCAAGTTACTGTTGGTTCTTTGTCTCTTAGTGCTTCCGAAAACGTTACCCAAACTGTTGAGATCTGTACCGATCAAGAAAAACGTGGTAAATTGATTACTCAATTAGAACGTATTATGGAAAACCCTGAGAATGAAAGAAAGACCATTATCTTTACTAGTACTAAGCGTACTGCCGATGATATTACCCGTTTCCTCCGTCAAGACGGTTTCCCTGCTCTTGCTATCCATGGTGACAAACAACAAAATGAACGTGATTGGGTCTTGAACCAATTCAGATCTGGTGGACATCCTATTATGGTCGCTACTGATGTTGCTTCTCGTGGTATCGGTACGTATTTTTCTCCTTTTTGTTGTGGGAACAAAAAAATCAAAAAGATGCAGAGCAATGGTTTTATTACTATCTCTCTCGTAATCGCGCGAATATTTTTTCTTTAGATATCATACTTGAAAGTATGGTATTTTCTATATTCAAAAGAAAGAATCGAAAACAGGTATTTGTGGTCTATTTGTAATGTGTATATCTGTATACGCATTACCTTTTATCAAAGGGAAAAAAAATGGAACAAAAAGACCTTCTCAGTGCTTTATATTTATCCAAGCCTCTTATATCTGGAAGTATCTTGGGAAGGATATTCTTTTATACATACTTTTTTTTTCTTTTTTTTACTAGATCATCAATACTCTTATTTTGTGAACCGTTTCTTTTGTTGGGTTATATTCTACCCTGCGTTATTATGGAAAAGAAAAATATTTTATATATTTTTTTTCTCTTTTGATATTTTTTTTTTTTCATTCCAAAAAAAAAAAGCATTCATTTCTTTGGTCACTAACTCTTCATGATTATTCTATTCTATTTTTATTTACAGATGTCAAGGATGTTAAGTTTGTCGTCAACTATGATTTCCCTACCAATATTGAAGATTATGTTCATCGTGTCGGTCGTACCGGTCGTGGTGGTAACTTTGGTCACTCTGTCACTTTCTTCACTGCTGATAACGCTCGTCAAGCCCGTGAATTGGTTGATATCCTTAACCAAACCAAGCAGCCTGTTGATCCTAGACTTCAAATGATGGTTCAATCACGTGGTGGCGGCGGCGGCCGCGGTGGTTACCGTGGTGGTCGTGGTAGAGGAGGTTTCAGAGGTGGCCGCGGTGGTGGAGGTGGAGGTGGATACGGTGGTGGAGGATCCAGATGGTAAATCATTTAATTACAATCCTTAATAATCCCCCTTTACACACACCTATCCCTCGTTCGAATGATTTAGCAGTACAACTTAGAATGTATATTTATAGTGAAAGTTTTTTTTTGCAATAAAATCTGTATATAAACACAAATCCCCAGCTTGTATTTTATTTGAAAATAAGAAATTTTTTTTTTATCAATATCGGAATCTGATGGCTTAATTCATTAAATTGTGATTGGGTCTTTTTGATCAACACGGTATAGTTATTCTTGACAAATGTATTTAAACTGATTTAAATGATATTTTCAAAGTAATAAGGAACTAAAGTAGTCCGGGACAAATGGATAATTACTGTGACCATGAACATCACATTCACTTTTTTATTAATCATTTGCCTGAGCCAAGCTCTGTACTCTCGTTGATAACGTATTTGGATAAATGTACTTTTGAATCCAATCCGCAGTTTTCTTGGTAATGGCCTCTGCTGCTGCCCAATCCACATTATCGCTCACGTATGCATGGCATTCCCTCCTCAATGATCGGAAATGGTGTTTAATAAGAATCACATTTGAGGTCATAATAGGTGAAATGAATTCGTTGTATCGTTCTTGAATAATGTGTGATGACTCATGAAAAAATTGACGTATTATTTCGACACAGACTTGTGCATGAGAGATTGGTCGTGTAACTTGAGATTCAAAAACTCTTTGGATATGTTGTATTCTGTGCGCGAGTAGAGTCGTATCAACGTGGCTACAAATATCTTGTACCAATGAATAGCAATGCCAAAGTAAAAAAATAGGGAAAGAGAGTAATAACAAACCCAAAGTCAATTTCAATAATATTGATGTCGACTTTTTTTCGTTCTGCATAATATGAGTAACAAAAAGCTTTTTTGATTTTCGTAATTCTGCTACCTTTTCGGCACCGTCATGGTGCAATAAGCCTTGCGTTGTTGGTATATAAGATTTACTTACAGCTTTAAGAAAAATGGGATAGATTAATTTGACATGATCGTGACGATTTAATTCGAGTTACCTTCATAGATGCCGTCGTCATGTTCACTAGGGTAATTCCTGGTATAAACTAATCGAGCAGGAGAAATCTGAGAGGATCGATCGTGTATGGTTTCCCAATGAGACATTAGCTGAGAAAGTCTTTTTGAGATAAAAAAGCACAGGGCTTTGATTTTAAGCCAAATCAGTGTTGGCCAGTTAAAACAATCCAACTGGGTCTCAAACAAAAGCATAAAACATTTATGCCAAAAAAAGATTTTTTTTTTTTCTTCTTTGGCTTTTCTTTTCTCGACTTATTATAATGCCTTATTCATTCAAAAGAGAATTATATCCAAACATTAAAGAAGACGACGGGCATTTTCCCGAAATGGTGACCGCTACAATTGTATCATCTGTCATATCAATTGTAGCCACAATAGCAATCATTGCAGCGTACATTTATGTCAGACTAAATAATCCTGGCAAAGCTGATCGAGTTTCCTTGCGCTGTGTTTTCTTATCAAGCCTTATGAATTTGATTAATTCAATATTTGACATCTGTACTATCTTAAAGGACGGTGATACTGCCTTTTGTAGAGCAACCTCAATCATTACACTATTCACTAGAATAATGGGTGTAATCTTTCTAACTCTGGTTGGTATCAATTTAATACTGGTGTTTGTTTTTAAAGTTAAAACCAATGTACGTGAGCTGGAATCTATCTACTATTGCGTGGCTGTGCTATATGGACTAGTTACAATATCAGTACCTATCTCCCTTCAGTCGCATGAGAAAGCCGATGAAATAGTCAAAAACTACAGGTGCTACTATTACATCTATTACGATCAGTTTTTTGACCATACAAGTTTTTTATGGGTAATCGATATACGCATACCTGCTAAATACCTGTATTAATGTGTACCATAGACATGGTTCTATAGTTTTCTATTTTTTGCTATTTTCGCTGCCGCCCTATGTTCTGTCATTGCATCTCTTAAATTGATTCGTGAACAACGAATAATTACTGACACTAACTCAGGACCAGTAAATACAGCAATTGCTAGTGGAGCATTGACATATAACAAAAATCACACAAGCGTCTTTAAGAGGGTTGTCATAAGATGTGTCATGTATCCACTAGGTAAGTTCATGATTACTGTTCAAAGTAAACAATTTATCTGATTTTGAAATCCAAACAGTACCACTAGTATCAAACATATGGGGTCTTGTTTTTCAGCTACTTCTGGAAGAGTCCAAGATTACATATGAAAACAACCTTCCTCTCTCCCTTTTAGACATTATTTTTGGTTGTCTCCAAGGATTTTTTGTATCTATTGTCTTTTTTAGTGATCCCACCATGGTGGATTTTATCAAAAGTAAAGTCAAACACTTGAAATGCAGACATGGTTCTACTCATGAACAAAGTGAAGCTAGATTAATAACCCCCGTCAGCTCGTTTGGCTCGTTTAAAGACTCGTTTATTTTAGCTCCACCTCCAGCTCTACATGCACGATCGTGCAGAGATAGTTCTTGCTGTGAAACTAGTCAGGAGACGATCTCCCAAATACCTGCCGCTTACGACGTTGGCCCAATCCCTTCGAAATCCGAACGCAGAGTTTCTTTAGCATCAGAATACACAATTGTGATTTAAACATGTCTTAATTCTGCCAAACATGCTTATTTGGTGATGTAATAACGCATAGCAAGATGGCAACTAAATTACGACATGAAAGGAATATGCGAATGATATTTATCTAATATACCCGTCTCGTATACACTTAACTCAAGACCATTTATATGTAGCATATCCCCATTTCTTAGACCAAAACAACTGAACTGTTTTTTCTTACAACTGCTTTAATTTAGCAATATGGTGTTACTCACTAACATTTTTTCTCTGCTCTGTTTTTAAAATAAAGTTCAAACACACAATAAAAAACATCCCATGAAGAGGGATATACATCCCATCCTTATTGCAACCCCGCAATCATTTTTAGTTAACCGCTATAATCCTGACTAGCTCAGGTTTTCATTGAAACACTCGTGTGATTTTACTCTGTTCCTTTTTTATTTTTCTTTTAATGAATTAAGCAACGTCTTCGCCCAAAGGTCCTTCCGTATCACCATCATAACCTGAAGAAGGGGTAGGAATATCATCTTTTCTTGATAAACGTAAGCTTGCAGGACTTTGTATAATTTGAAGTGGAGAAGTAAATTCGGATCTTAATGGTATAGCATGGCGTTTTGTTGTTGGCGGTATGGAGGTCGTTGCGTTACTATCTGTACTGCTGTTCCCGCTACTCATTCTGCGATGGTTTTTGCTTCCTGGGTGTTTATGATTTAGCGTTATGTGATGTTTCTTCATAGGCATGTCTTCCACTGTTTCCTCGCCCATATCCTCATCTAAGTCCTCCTCCTCTGCCATGGATGAAGCTGAGGCCTCCATACCAGATTCATAATCGTCGATAAAGCCTATGGAACTGTTACGAAGTGGTGAAAATGGAACATGATTCACTGAAGCTACTCTATCGACCATTGTTTATGTAAAAAAAAAAAAAAGAAGAAAAAGGAAGAAGTGAAAAAAAATGGTTGTGTGAAAGGAATCAGCTGGGATAGACACGCAGTCACTTTTTAATGCGTTTTTACCTTTCTGGACATTTATGCAGCCTTTTAAACGCCGTTTTATATTTTAAGCGAAAAAGCCTAAACATACGTGATAAAATGTCTCATAAATAACTTTCAAAATAAATTTATGTAAAAACCAAAACTTTGTTAACATTTACAGCATTGTCATAGCTTACAGAACTGCTACTGTAGGACCTTGAAGCGCAATTTACTAAAAAGGTTAATTCATTTATGAATTAAAAAGCCGAACCCCACTTCCAAACTTTGTTTGTTTTGTAGAGAAAGGGGTATACAATTTTGGGCTTAAAATACGGGGTAAACCTAAAATGACAAATTCTACACCTTCGCGCTTTTTAGTTGTTCCTACGTGTTTTTAAAAATCACATGATCATTTATTTCTCTTTTTGTAAAATGTATCAGCTGAAGTCTATCACAATACATACATATCACACATACGCCTTTTCATTCGTATCTTCATCCACTTGGGGTCTGAAAATCCGAAATACTTCATTCAATTTCAATGAAAAATAATTTACATTTGTTGCAAAATTTACCCCTGGGCTCGTATGGGCAGAAATATTAAGGAAAAGACCAGATGAAACGTTGCAAGTAAGGCAAATTAGGCATAGACAAGAACATCACATAAGTATTATAATGCTTTCGCATAAAATGTAAGGCAATAAATTTGAATGACCTCCAGTATATCTGACTCTATGTTGTGGCTACTCGCACCATAATTGTCCCCTAAAGAAGTGCCTGCCCCTAAGAGAATCATTCATAAAAAGGTACAAATTAACGCGGATGACGAAAGAAACAATATATGAGGACACAATGAAAGCGGGTAAATGAATCGATCCAGATGCTAGACACCCGTTATGCATTTCCATGTGTGACATTTATGCTTGGCAAATAAAACAATAAAATATCGCTAGTAGAGGGTATTTAGGATTATAAATATTGGACCAAATAGATATTTATTCTATGACATAAAATTGGTTATAGATACGTTGACTCATCTTGCTTATCGTTAATCTTTTCTCTATCTATATTACATGAAATTATCTTTCAATGTTGTTCTTACATTGACAGTTTTGTTGTCACTCTACTTAAAACTAGCTGGTGCATTCTGTGTTTATAATAAACTGGAAGGTGATAGTCCTACCTTCTTAGTGTTCAAGGATCTTGAAAATTTTAGGTAAAACGTACAAAAACTCTTCGAGATCTTGTTATTCCAACATTTCCAAACCTGATATCAATTAGTCGAGCTTTCAAAAAAGAAGTTGCTCAAGGTGACCATGAATGTTGTCCATATGATAATGGCGAATGTAATTTTGGTCGTCAGCGTGATTCTCCAATAATCTTGAAAGTGAGTATTAAGAGCTATTCTTCTGTTTCACATGCACTACTGAAGCTTCACTTAGATCCGGTTTGGTTTTGACCAGGTGAGACCAAGTGAAGCAAATAGACTGTATTTTATTGAATGTGAAGGAGGAGCAGGGATTTCTATCATTGGATCAAGTTATGACGATATAAGATATATTTGTTTCAAAGCAAATGGGGGCGTTTTACGAAAAAATCTAATTGATTGGGTAGCTTTATAAATCAGAGTTTACAAATATATATAGTAGATAAGGATTGTCTACATAATTATGTATATAAAGGACAATCAAAATTATGCAAAGTAAAGGGGTGCGGCAATGTCGAAAATAAACGATAAATTTTATTTATTGAGCCAATGCCTTTCCATTGTGTACTAGCCTAAATTGGTTGATTTGCTATTTACTTTGATAATGAATATTCATGCTTTCTGAGAGATTTCAATAAGACAGTACAACATCGATATTATAGTCTTCATAAAAAATTATGCGATGTCAATGGGGGGGGGGGATGGGTGAAAGGTGAAGCAACACTTATAAATATGATTTGATAGTTTATCATTGTTGTATAGACATATACAATAATAAGTTCATACAAATTATTGACTTCATTTTATCATCGCAACCAATTCACATATGCGCTAAATATATACAATAAAGATGTTAGTATTTATGCATATAGCAGAGAATTGGATATAATCTTGTTGTGACGCCATATGTAAATACATTGTTCTTGGATGCCCTTTCATACAAATAATTATCCAAAACGAGACAGTCAAATATGGTTCTAATTTAGTGAAAATATTTCAATCAATAGCGTGTGAAATGTTTGAAGGGGGGAGTTTACAATGAAATACATGTACTGTAAATAAGTAATCAGGCTGTAATCCTTTCTCCCTTTTTTTTCTATTAAGGAACTTTCTACCTTTTAAAATAATAGAATTTCGATAGCATAGAACAGAAAATTAAAACAAAGAATACGGGTTTTGACACACAGATTAATTAAATATTGCTTTTAAAACAAAATAATGTTTGTATAAATAGATAAATGACCGATTCACAATGTGATGATTTACTTCAACAAGGTATAAGGTCTTTTCATGGTAGCTTTCAGAAATAAATTATTGAGCGGAGTGGTCTTGTTTTGTTCCTTTTTACGATTAGCCCAAGCATTTTGTATTTACAATGAGCTTGACGGGGACGGTGCTACTGTCTATGCATACAACATTATATCAGACGAAAGGTATAAAAAAATAGTACATCATCCCTAAAATTTGAATCCTGAACAAACATTAAAGTAAATCCTTCAAGAAAAATATTGAACGAGGCGGGAGAGAGTGCTGTCCTTTTGATAATGGGGATTGTAACCCAGATGGTCAGAAAAACTCTCCTTTAGATTTGCATGTAAAAAAAAAAAAAAAAAAAAAGGAAGTTCCCTTTGAGTTTTGTAATTATCTAAATCCTTCTTGTTTGCTAGTTCAGATTTGTTTTTAGACATCTCAGTCCATTCGAATTTGTAAGAAAGTATATTGTGAGCTGTGAAGGAGGAGCAGGTATTACTATTACAGGTTCTTCTTATGAGGATCTTGCCTATGTATGCGATAAATCGGATGGAAACACCTTAAGTGGAAAGCTATTAGAATATGCTGACAATAACTTATTATAAATAGCTGGAATTTATGAAGTTCACCTCATTATACGCACTAGACACACTAGACACTCTAACTACACCACCAATAAAAAAAAGTATTTATCTACGAATTATGATACATGTCTAATTATAAATCGGTATATCGAATAATTAGTACCTATAAAAACTATCATATATCAGTGATATTTGATTCACTGATTGTCGATAGATCTGTTATTTAACTGCTGACAAAAGCAAGTTTATAATTTATTCATGCATCAAAATTATAACATAAGCAAATATACTTTGAGTATAAATAGATAATTAGTAGCAAAAAAAAAAAATGCCACCTTAGTTATATGATGCGCAATATATGTAAATCACTACACTTATACTGGAAGTTGTGCAATAATTCAAGAGATAAACATGCGTACAATAGCTATAACTTTAACTTCAAATTATTAAACTAAAATAAATGCCATAAACTGAAAGAGGTAAAAGAAAGGGGGGAAGGGTTTACGGCTGGAGGAGAGAACAATCAAATGTCTGCTGGATGGTTTAATTATGATCCCAAGATAAATGACGTGCATATTCACTTAAGGGTATTTTTTTTGCAGGACCGACACAATAATGACGATAGCATAGAATTCGTTAAATTCATGAACTTCGAAATAATTTTTAATGTACATAAGAACAAAAAAATAGTGCCTTATATAAATACGGCACTTCATTTTACTTGCTAAATTTACATTTCCATTTCGTCAAATATACAGATATATGGCTTTATATTATATGATTATTTTAAAATTAATTATTTTGCTGTTGCTATGTTCGCAAGCGATCCAGGCATTTTGTGTATACAATAAAATGGAAGGTGAAGGTGTTAATTTGTTAGCATTCAATTTATATGTAAACGCCATACCATTGTAATATTTATACTACGTATATGGTTATCAAACAGTATTGCTAATATATTTTATTTTGACTAGTCAAATATTTAGAAAAGAAATCGGCCAAGGTGAAAAAGAGTGCTGTCCTTATAAAAATTCTGATTGTGTTGCAGATAGTCGGCGTGATTCTCAAATAGAACTACATGTAGGCATAGTGAGCTGGTTATTGGTCACTTACTTGTAAGACTAAAGCTGTATATAGCTTAGATTTGCTTTTGACAAGACCAGCATAAAAGAAAACAAAAGAATGTACATCACTCGCTGTGAAGGAGGTGCAGCTATCGTTTTGACAGGATCAAATTTTGACAATATAGAATGTACTTGTTATAAAGCAAACGGGGATATCACACGAGATAAAATGGTTGATTGGGTCACCGTAATGTCATAGCAATAAATGGCCAGTTGGTGCCAATGTTTAATCAGCTCTAGCTGACTCAAGATAGTCGGCTCATCAGCTAACAATAATTATTAAAGGATCATCAAAATGTTTCATAAATAAACTCTAATTATGTTATTCTTATGTCAAAGAATTGTCAAAAAGACGGTATAAAAATAGTGTCTGCGCATACTATGACAGCTTACTCAATTGTATCTTGATGAAAATTAAATGGGAATCATTTAATGATTGTTAATAGAACTGAATACAGTATTTGTTCAACATCGACATACCGAAGACAATCAACCAGAATACAATGGAATAAACAATAAAAAAAAATTGGAAGGCATGTATTATGCTTTGGGGCCCTGGAGGGCATTTATCACTGGATAACTTTAAACGTGTAACAAATCGAGAGCAAAACACTATGATTTTAAAGGCAACTGAAGACACTGTAATAACTAATCCTTATTAAAAACATTTATATATTAACTCTTCAAATGATCACTAATTTTATTATGCGATAAAAAATTTGTGACATGAATATTAGACATAAGCTCACAATTACTGCTTCTAAATGATATCTGTTTATTGCTTGATCCACGTTTATTATTGTTACCAGCGACTTTGTTTAATAAAGAGGTCAATGACATCATATCGTAGAATCATACAAAGAACGCTTATCATACGACAATGATTAGTATGAATGACGAAAATAAAGGACATAAGACGAAAAGTAGTGAGAATATAGCGAATGGCATCATACAGCTCTTGAAATTGAACTGAAATACAATTAACTTTAAATAATAACGGTATCATTGAACATCATGACTTTTGGACAAATAACCAATGTAGAAACATATTGTAAAGACATATAAATACATCAAGCACATTTTTGTTAGATGCAGTTTTTATTTTGTTGATTTCAAACATGAAGCCAAATTTTAATATCTTTTTAATACTATCTTTATTACTCTCATGCTACTCGCAGTTTATCGAGTCATTCTGTGTGTATAATCAGTTATCTGGGGATCGTGTCACTTTAAGAGTGGATAATCCTTTTGTATCTGCCCCTCCTATGTAATTTTTAGACATATGTATATACGAATATGTTTTATTGTTTCTAAATAATCTCTTTAACTAGACGTACTTTTAAGAAAGACATCGTTCAAGGAGGAAGAGTTTGCTGTCCATATGATAATGCCGATTGTGTTGCTGGTCTTGAAAAAGATTCGCCTATCGAACTTAAGGTAATATATAGCCCCGTTGTTTTATATATTCAAGTGCTAATCACCCATTCTTACTATAGCTCAGATTTGCTTTTGATCTCATTACCGTAAAAGAAGCCGATAGACAGTATACAGCCTACTGTGAAGGAGGGGGAGGTATTATCATTACAGGATCAAATTTTAATGACATAGAATCCGCTTGTTACAAAGTCAATGGAGATGTTACACGAGACAAACTAATCGACTGGGTGCCTGCATAATTGTCCTTTATAAACCAGAAAGGAAAGTTTTTGTACCATCTACGTTGCACCGATAGTTCATTATTTTGTTGGATCATAAAATAAATATCCCCTTTTTTATAAATGCACTGAAGTAGAAGACGTTTTACGCATATAAAATAAGCCTATATTCTTGTATTTTTCTTTAAAGGAATTATCTAAAAGGCATAGTGCCCTTTAAGGCATGTACCTGTCGGCCAAAAGTATCACATATGTAATGAATTTATTTTCATTATCTGTTTTGTCAGGTTTGTGACCCTTCATTTCGAACTATCACGTTCACAGTATCCGATGTTAGTAAGACATAAGTTTAACCCTTTATCAAATGCTTAATTCGCTCTTGTATATAAATATTATATTTTCTTGTTTGTTAAGTCGGTCATTCGTATTTCCTGTATCGGTGATTCTTATGTGTTCCGTATTTACAGTATAGTAGTTTTTACTATGGTGAGACAGTCTCGTGATACACAACCTGCCGTCTTTTCAAAATTTGTTATTACTTGTGTGAATATCTAATATAATGTCTGTTTATATGAGTATAAAACCGTAAGGTCATCCAAGTTATTAAATTTACTACTTATTTAGAACTTACTAAAATATATTGAAATATTGTTATTGCTACTAGTAAAATTCCTAAGAAAAAAGCCATAGATATATAACAGAGTGTAAGAAGTAATTTTGGATATTAAAAACGAAATTATGGTAAATGCAATACAAATACTAGTAAATTTGGATGAGTCCTGGACGACAAAAGGGGATAAAAATCACATTAGAAGCAAGAAGATCTGGTTCATATATTATTAAAAAGCTGCTGTATCACAATAAACTTTCTATATTATAAGTGTCATTGAACATTAACATCTTTAAACAATATAACCATTGTCGAAGCATTCATAAATATTATATAAATACATCAATTAAATTTATTTGTTAATTGGAAATTTTATTTTATCAAGCTTAAACATGAAACCATCCTTCAATCTTCTTTTAAAACTACTTTTAATACTCACTTTGTACTCGCAGTTGATCGAGTCGTTCTGTGTATATAATCAACTGACAGGGGACCGAGTTACTTTGAGAGTTTCTAGTCTTTCTTCGACTACTTCTCCCTTGTAACTTTTTTTTTCGTAAATACATTGATTGCTTCTAAAATTTTCTTTCAAATAGACGACTTTTCAAAAAAGATATTGCTCAAGGAGGAAAAGCATGCTGTCCATTTAATAATATTGATTGTGTTCCTAGTCGTAAGGGAGATGCATCTTTAGAGCTAATGGTAAAACATAATGCAATTAAAAATGTTTAATTGTTAACCAAATCAATCTCGACATTATAGTTAAGATTTGGTTTCGATCTGATTACCATAGCGGAGACCACGAGAAATTATATTGCTTTTTGTGAAGGAGGAGCAGGTCTTTTTATCACAGGATCAAATTTTAACGACATAGAAGCCTCTTGTCACAAAATTAATGGGGATATTACACAAACCAAACTGGTTGATTGGGTACCCGTATGAATGCACATTTCAGACCAAAAAGGAACCCTCTTTGTGCCATTCAGGTTTAACAAAGGGCGATCATTTTTTATCATTTTTTTAATTAAAATGTATTAACCGATAAAAAATAAATAAGGCGTGGTGTGATTAATATGATATTATATTCCATATACAACAGATTCTGAACATGCTCTGTCGAAACATGACCTTGTCTTTTCCCCTCATTAGGGCATTTCAAACGATTGAATATTGAAGTATTTGACTTCTTTTATTTGGAGTTATGACCTTTGTCAGTTTCTTCAAGTTTATTGTTTCGTTCAAACCAGAGGTTTTATTGTCTCTTGGTGTATTGGGGGAGCTGCTGTGATGTAGTGCTAATTCATTATTTTACACATTTATTTATGAGAAAACATGTTGAAGTGCGTTTTACTACATTTGAAAGTATTCTAAAAAGTTTACCAGTTAATTTTAAACTTGTTGGTAATCCATCATGAATTCAAAGTTTTTTTACATGTAGCAAACCCGAGAAAAACAAGAAAAAAAACGCTAAAATTTATATAAATTTTAAAAATGACGTCATGAGGCACATTTGTCGACCAATGGAATCGGCCCAAAAATTAAACTACACATCCATCCTTCTGTGATAAGCCAGGTTATCTGAAACAGCCTTCTCGCTTACGTGCTGTCCGATCGATCAACCATGGTTTATAGCAAAAAGCTTCATGATGATCAGTTTTTTATTTTTATTTTTATTTACTATGCTTACCACTCTACTAAAAATGGAAAATAAAACAAATCCAAAATGGCGAGATTTATCAGTTTGAAATACAGACATCAAACAGCGCTGAATTGATTGAGAAAAATTAATTATGGGACATTGTTCCCTTTCTAAAATTTACATAATTACACAATGGCCCCAAGTGATTACAATGGTTTTTTTTTTTTAGATTCATCCAATGACTGAAAACTTATACCATATGTATCATTAATCTTACAAAAAAGGAAGGCATCATAGAAGATCCACCATATGATAATTCTATTTATACCATTATATTTTATGACAGAGAATGTGCTTGTTCGTCAGTTGTCATGTTAGATTTTACAGTTTAAAAAAGAGTCTGTCATTCTCACTACAAAGTGGTTTTTGTTTTAGCTGACAATCATTTTAATTGAAGTACATTAGGGCAAAAATGATAACTGGATAAGTAAAAAAAAATAAAAAAACGGCTCGTTGAGGCTTCAGCTCCTTGCTTGTGTCCGCAATAAAAGGCTTACTTTTGCATAGAGTTGGTCCAGGGTAAGCTTCAACTGAAGAGCAACATTTCAAGTAAAGCAACCTTTTCATCGGTAAACAACATGAATGAGAATACAGCTGACATACATCTTCATGCCTTAATGCACTTTTGAAGTATGTGGGTATTAGGATATCAAAGTTCCAGCGTGTGCAGATGTGCTTGGTGATTTCTAAAGCAATTTTTCACTTGAATCCTTCAGGCCATGTTTTAATAATAAGAGTGTGCAAGCCAAGAGCCAAAGAATCCCTGATTCTCAAATAACATGTCTTCGTGTAAAAAAAATTATACTCAAGACTCTACGAGACATAAACAGCCAATGTCGAACTTGCACTTTTCAATTTATTAATGCGTATAGAATAAACCCTTGATTTGTACATTCTGGCACGATGTACATTCAGACAAGCTTTTTTTGACAGCCAGGCACTTAA